>JAOXJP010231732.1:0-10586 GCA_025762735.1 Platanus orientalis | reverse complement strand
GTCCTTGTTAGCAAGTGCTTTAAATTGATATAGTGTTGGACTCTCACACAGAGATCACAAGTTCCGTCTTTGTTGGTTTTGGTTTTTGAGTTATTAGGGTTTTTTAGGATTCAATATAAAAGGGTCTTATATATTGGGGCTCTTATGAAGGGATTTTCTCTCTTAAACATTAAATAGGATTTGGAAGAGAGAAGAGGCAGTCGACGCTCTTGTAATCTCTGTTTTTACATAGTAAAAACTCTCTTGATCGTCTTTGCCCGTGGATGTAGGCTTTAAGCTAAACAACGTTAAATCGTCTTGTGTTTTATGTGTGTTTGTTTTAATATTTTCATCTATTATTTGTTGCGTATAATCCAAATCTAGGCTTCCACACAACAATTGGTATCAAAGCTCTAGGTTATGATTAGATTTTTCGACATGGCGGTAAGGTAGGAAGTGAGAAAATTCTACGGGCATAACAACTTTAGTTTATGGTGTGTGAAGATGCGTGCGTTGTTGGTTTAACAAGAATTGACTAAAGCTTTGATGGGGAAGGAAAAGCTTCATACAACGACAAAGGAAAACAAAATGGATGAACTTAACCTCAAGGCACTTAGCGCGATTCAATTGTGCCTAGCCGATGAGGTGTTGAGAGAGGTTGCAAAAGAGGAGTCTGTGGTTAAGTTGTGGCTCAAGTTGGAAAGCCTGTACATGATGAAGTCTCTTACGAATAGGTTGTATTTGAAACAATGACTCTATACATTGAGCATGAGAGAAGGTATGTCTGTGAAAGCGCATCTAGATGAATTTAATAAAATCATTATAGATATGAAAAACATTGATATTAAGATTGATGATGAGGATCAGACTATCATTGTTTTATGCTCTTTACCTACATCATATGAATACCTTGTTACCACCTTATTCTATGTAAAAGTTACCAACTCTATAGGAGATGTTAAGGTATCATTGTATTCTAGGGAATTAAGGAAGAACGTATTTGGAGAAGATGGTGAGGGGAAAACAGAAAGTTTGTTTGTAGGAGGAAGAACAAAGGAAAAAATGTTTTGGAAGTGATAAAGGTCGTTCTAGATTCAAGTCTAGAGGAAAATGCAAGATGCGGTGTTTTCATTGTAAAGAATATGGCCACATGAGGAAGGATTGTTCAGAGCAATCTAACAGAAAGAAAGGTGATAATCTCAATATAACATTAGCAAATGAACATGAATAGTACATTGGAGATGTTCTCACAATCTCTAAAGGTATAAACACATTTTTCATGATGAATGGATATTAGATTTAGGTTTTCCTATTCATATTTGCTAAAAAAAAGAATATTTTGATACATTTCAAGAGAAGAATACAGGTTTTGTTTCTTTGGATGATAGATCTACTTGTGATGTCACGGGTGTTGGGACGGTGAAGATCAAGATGTTTGATAGAGTGGTTCATACTTTGGGTGGTGTGGCATATGTCCCAAAGATGCGAAGGAATTTAATATCCTTAGGTTGGTTAGACTCCAAGGGTTATAGGTATTCAGCTGCAAGTGGAGCGATGAAAATCATACGTGGCTGTTTGGTTCTGATGAAGGGAGAAAAGTGTGGTGATGGTTTGTATCGTCTGATGAAGAATACCCTAATTGATAGTGTTCCTTTAACCTCGATGGGTAATTAGAAATGTGGTACGCAGAATAACCAACGTTGGTATAAGATCTCTTTTTTAAATATATCAAAGAGAGGTGTAAGTTTCTAAACAGCAAATGATGGTGAGAAGATTCCTATGATTAGAGAGGATGGATCGAGGTCCCTCTTTGGAGTTGACTAGGCAAGATGGCTTAAGGTAGCTACACATGTGTATTGACCGTGTTATGATCGAGTCGGATGGTGTCAAGATCGAATTGATTCGATAGTATGTGTAGTGGTGGTTTGTCAAGGCCAATGGTTGTTTGTGGTGATAGCAGACAAGTTGTGATTTAGGTTTGAATTGGAGGTGCATTCCAAGTCTATATGACGCAGAGTTCACTAAGAAGGACAAGTGCAAGTTTTCTCTAATGTAATCTCGAAATGTGAGTCAAGGTGGAGTGTGGTGCACATGTCATAGGTTTTGTGTCATTTCGAAGAAACAGGTGTTCGCAATACATAGGGTTAGCCTTCAAGGTTGTGTGAAGAAGATGTGAGTAGAGTTTTTGAACTATGTAGTCTTAGTAGAATTCAAGCCAAGGTGGAGATTTGCTGAAGTGGTGACCTACAAGACTCTCAAATTAGAGAGTCCTTGTTAGCAAGTGTCTTGAATTGATACGGTCTTGGACTCTCACATAGAAACCACAAGTTCCATCTTGGTTGGTTTTGGTTTTTGAGTTATTAGGGTTTTTTAGGATTCAATATAAAAGGGTCTTATATATTGGGGTTTTTATGAAGGGTTTTTCCCTCTTAAACATTAAATAGGGTTTGGAAGAAAGAAGAGGCTATCGGTGCTCTTGTAATCTTTGATTTTACACAGTGAAAGCTCTCTTGATCATCTTTGCCCTTAGATGTAGGCTTTAAATCAGACCACGTTAAATTGCTTATGCTTTGTGTGTGTTTGCCTTAATTTCTTCATCTATTATTTGTTGCTTACAATCCAAATCTAGGCTTCCGCACAACAAAAGGCATTAATGAACACTGTGCTCTTCCCTTGTTGATAAAATGCCAATAAGACACAAAAGTATCCTTGATGGTCCGGCAAAGATAAAAATCCTGCAGCAGGAATCTACCATGGATTGAGGTAGCGATGTGTAAGGCATGTGTGTGGCCAAGAGCCTAGGTGAGGGAAGGAGGTCAAAGTCGGGAATTCGGTTGTTGTTAAAGATGTCATTGTAAGGCACTAACTGCAAGGTATGCACAAGATTGTGAGAGTTGAATATGAGCAAGGCGTGCTGAGCCGTAGCAAGGGGATGCAATTTGCGATTCATGATGGTAACGATGAGTGATTTTAGCCAAGTGGTGCCAGATTTTGGAGTGGTGGCTAGGAGTATATCAGTTGGGCTAGCCTTGAAGTGGTCATGAAATGCCAATGGGCCAACACCAACAACGTCAGGATTGTGCCAAAAGCCTCGGTATTGGTAGATTGGCTTATTCGTTAAGGATTTCTCTGCTGGAAGGGTGGAGATGATCTCTCTGTATTGGTGATAGACTCTTTCATCTTCTTCCTCCTCTTCTTTGGTCTTAGGTACAAAATATTTAAGATATGGAATATTATCAGCCATGAGTGATAGAAGCTAAACCCTCTTGTTACTTGGGATGTTGTTCGTGAGGAGAAAAGGTATAGAGAGGGAAAGACCTCTCATACATGCAGTTCTGTCAACAGTGTCATTCGCTAAAATCTTGGCTCATTAAAAACTTGGTTTGGCTAAGAGTTTTATAATAATATTGTATATTGTGACCATGGTAAAGTTCAAAGAAGACAAATTAGGTTAATGGACCATTCGACTGTTAGGCCTTTTTTTTAATTCCCGGTGAGCCAAGCCTACCTTCACGAGCCCGAACCTATTTTTTATAATGGTATTTATTATGCACATCTTTTACTGTTTGAACTTTTTAGGAATGATCAGAATGGGTCTTTGTGAAGTCCAAGTCATAGTCCTGGAGTATGCGATACTCAAGACAACATAAGTCATGGGCTAGGATAACAACAGGTCCTTGCAATGGAAGAAGTAGAGGGTTTGGGGCTTCTAATGGAGGTTGATGATGGCTATAGGTTAGTGACATTTGAGAAAACCGGAGAATTGCTGAAACAATAGCTAAGATGAACAAAAGAAGGTAGTTCTGAGGCTAGGAATTGGAAAAATGGCCCCAACCCATTTCTTTCTTTCTTTCTTTCTTTCTTTTGTGCCTAGTAGTTTTGACTTCGAATTTTTCTTTACGCTTTTTGTTCTCTCAATTGGTGTTTTGTATGATAAAGAAAACAATAAGATTGTGAGTCAGTGGAGATTGGCGTATGGGCATTGGATGAAGATGTAGATGCATGAAGGAGATGACATTATTACAAATAGGAAAAGTATGGGTGGGTCAAGATGGATTTGGTCATTCTCCAAACTAATTGAATCTACGATAATATACATGTTATAACCCTTGAGCTGAAAATAGATAAAGCAAGCTTATAGTTGAACAAAAAAATACAGCATAACAGTTGAACAAAAAACATACAACATAACATTTGTCAAGACCACATCTACCTTGTTTACTAGAAGCAAGATGCTAGCGAAATCACATAGAACAAAAAGACAGCAAACCAATAGACGAAGATTACAATTTAAAGAGTTAAGCCATAACCATGGAACTTCTGTTTTGTGATGGAATCTAACTGCTCCATCATCGCTGGCGTCAGATGATTTGCCCAATCTCCAACTTTACCTTGCCTAAAGAATGCACTATTGTTAAGTCCACGGTGATGCAGTCCAGTACTATTTACCTCCATACTACTCAAACTCTCGAAACTGCACAGCTTTATTATTTCATCAACCATCCCTTGGCTCTCTTCCTCTGAGGAAAATGGACATCCCAAGAACTCGGCCATCCTTTTCAAGTGAACAGCTGGTTCCTCCTGCATCTCTTCATACTTGACGAACAACACACTGGCAGGCGTTTTTAAACTTGCTTGCCAATACCCCAACACATGATCCCAGATCGGACCAAAAGAGGTCAACCCCTTGCAAAACCTCTCCAAGGTCTCTTCTAGTGTTAAAGGCATTAATGAAAGCTTTGATCTTATTTTGTTTACAAAATGCCAACAAGACACAAAAGTATCCTTGATGTTCCGGCAGAGATAAACAATTCGGCAGCGAGAATCTATTACAGATTGTGATAGCGATGCATAAGGCATGTGTGTGGCCAACAGCCTAGGTGAGGGAAGGACGTCAAGGTCAGGGATTCGATTGTTGTTGATGGCATCGTTGTAAAATCTAATCTCCATCATAGGCACAAGTTGGTGAGAGTTGAATTTGAGCAATGGGTGTTGAGCTGAGGTAGGGGGATGCAATCCACGATTCATGATGGCAAAGATGAGTGATTTTAGCCAAGTGGTGCCAGATTTTGGGGGGGTGGCCATGAGTATGTCAGTAGGGCGAGCCTTGAAGTGGTCTTGAACTGCCAGTGGTCCAACACCAACCACATCAGGACTGTACCAACACCCTTGGTATTGGTAGAGTGGCTTCTTCAACCAGGCTGTCCCAGTTGGAAGGGTGGAGACGATCTCTCTGTATCTTTGATAGCTTCTCTCATCTGCTTCTTCCTCCTCTTTGCTCTTGTGTACAAAGCATTTTTGATACAGAGGATTATTAGCCATGAGTGAAATAAGCTAAACTCTCTTAATTTCTCTTGCTGCCATGTTCCTGTTGAAAGGGTACTCACATTATACAGAGGAAAGAGCTGTCATACACAACATCATAAGAGTAACAAGGTAAGGCGCCGTTTACTTGTCAGCAGGATAATGGTTGTCTGTTTTGAGACAGACCTCTATTATCGTGCATTGATTGACACATAATGCGTTTTTTAATTTGATGTCTTCTATTGACCACCTACTTATCCAACTGAACACTTTTTTAGACTCTTTTACCCCCAAAACAACACGTCTGTGTTTAATTCACCATATACACTACAGAGGCATTTTTATCTCAGAACATTTGCTCCGTTCCTGTTAAGCCACTACCCCAATATTTTTTTGGGAAATTCACTAGATCAGACCCACGTTTTACCGAATTTGTCAAAAAGTGTGGTAAACCATTACCTTCCCAAAAAGGATTTAATAAGGGTAAAATTGTAAAATAAAGATAATTATTAATTTTTTACCCCTGATTATTTTTTAAATTTGCCAAATGAATCGATTTCACCAAAAATCATCACCCCCAAAAAAATAAAAAAACCAAATTCTTGGCAATGGAGTTGAAACTAGTGATACGTTGCAAAACCTGTGACTAAAATCCAAATCGAAGGTAGATGCAAATTTATAGACATGGCTGCAGACACCATGCCCTTTATAAACCACCACCCTGGAACCTCTACCAATTCTTTTCTCCATGTCCTTTAAGATCCTAACTGGGCAAAATAGATCATTTTCTCTAGAAATAAATAATACAGGAACCTTACTATTAGTTACTAGAGATGGGTCCATCCTCGTCCCATAGAAGCAGACACCAATACTAAAATAGGCACCTTGGTCTTGAGCCAATGTCTTCACTAATTGGCCACCTCCAAAGCAAAAACCGATGATGCCAAGCTTCTTTGAGATTCCAGCAGCTATGAACTCATCAACCATCCATTTTGCTGATATGGTAATGTCTTTGGCGACCCTATCAGGGGGCTGTCTGGCGCCATTGTTCAAACTCGGCTTTGGATCGATCCTCTCCACGGATTCCCATTAAAATAAATCTGGTACTGAAACGTTGTAACCTTGCAGGCAACACAATAGGCAAAATCCTTTGTAGATGATTCTTCAACATGAGTATGCCAGTTCCATTGTTATTCTTTACTGCCTTGAACAGATAAGAACGGAAACTGTTTGTATCTTCCCCTAAGAAAAGCTCAGCTCCGTTAACAAGTTCACAGGCCTCATCATCTATCCCATCTTCCAATTTTACTTGACTGCAAGATACTTTTCTGGTAGCATTTTTTATATGATATGAGCCTCTCTAATAATTGAATTTGCATCTGCTAGAGGGAACATGAAGCAGAGCAGGCGTGCGGAAGAGGGGGCGTGGAGGGATCTTCACAGGGGCAGCAAGGGAAATGACTGATGGCAACCCTATCTCTAAACACAGATCCAACTATCGTCCAAGAAGGAAGTTTTAAGAGAATCGTTTGCCGGATTCTGATGTTTCTTTCCTAATTGGTAAGAAAATCCAAGCTTTTTAGTCCTTCTTTCGATGACTAAGAAAGTAAGAAAATATGACTAACAAAAAGTATGTTTCTTTCCCAATTGTTGGATTTTCTCTACTTGCCAGATTGGAGATGGAGATGGACTAAGGTACGAGTTTGTACTTGAGGATGGCGTGAGAGGGGAATCCTTGGAACTTTTACAAGAGGCCACACCCGCAACGATGCCAATGACGGCAACAACGAGGAAGGAAGCAAAAAGGGCTCAAATGAGCTTCTTGTTCTTAAGGTTAACAAGCTGATTGTAAGATGTCTAATGCCAGTATATTTTCTCAGTCGCCAACGTCTCAGTTTCCATATATTTTAGTAATGGATTACCATACTTTTATGCAGATTTGGTAAAACTTGGGTTCGATATAGAAAATTTCCCTATTTTTTATTGTTAACAACGTTTTAATATGCATTCAAAAGTTAATAGTATGTTCTAATAATAAATTAATGAAAATTTTGAAAATGAGAAAACGAGAAAACAAAACGGATTAGATACAAATTTGCATGCTTGGAGCAAAATGAGAAAGCAACAAATATTAAACAACAATCACACAATACAAAGTTTAGCATGGTTCAACAAAATTGTTTATATTTATGGGCGAAGACTATCAAAACATTCACTAAAATGGAGAATAAAAATACAGAACACATAAAAACGAGTTCCCAAAATCCAAAAAAACTTTTCGCAATGATTTTACCTCTCAAAGTTTTTTGTACCATTAAAATTGCAATACAGTCGTCTAACAACAACGTGCATCCCAAAAAACCTAAAGCAGTTCCGAAATACACTTCAAACCAATTCAAATTATTAGATCCAAATTAAGTCAAAATACGGGTCAAACTCTGGATTGCACAAAACAAGTATTCGGATTGAATTAAAGACACTTTCTCGACAGCATTCTTCAAAACTTATATTCATATGCTGACAACTAATGATCACCAATCCACTTGCAAGGTAGGTTCGGACCATACATAAGCCTTGCAACAGGTGATTTCAGGTATTCAGGGCATTTAGTGCTTGAATATGATCTTTGATGGGAGGTAGGTTTGGCCAGAAGGATTTATTAACTTAGGAAAATCAACACTGTGAATAGGGAAAATTATTATGGCATAGACAATAATGTAGGCTAGTCAATCATTGGAAAGAACTTTAACATGTCTACGGATAAACATCCTGGCCTTGCAGACAAAAAAATGGGTGGCCTTCGTGCCATAAACACTTCATCACCAACCCACTTGCCTAACAAAAAAAATGCTCCTGGTGCAGGCCACAGGACTGTATATCAGTCTAGGGGAGACATACGTGTCTGAGCAGTATCCCATTCAAAGAGATGAAATCCCATCTAAGAGAATGCAAATGCCAAAAGAGTGCAGATCTTCTGCTATGCAGTGTGCAATGTGCAGTGAGTAGTCTGAGGGCAGTGATCGCAGAGAAAAGTATTTATTAAATAAAATGGGTTATGTTCAAAATATCGCATGAACTTTGATGATTGAGACATGTGACTCATGTATACAAAGGAGCAAAATCCATCTTTAAACAAATTCCATCCAATGCGATTGGGTAACCCAAGAATCTCAAATAGATGAAGTGTTTAAAGCTTACTTCAGCCAATTGTTGTCCTCATCCAATCTGAAATTGATCTAAAGTAATCCTAGAGGGGGGTTGTGGGCATCACGGAAAGACCGGGGAAGTTTGTCTGCCCCACTTTGGGGAAGAACCGAAGCCCGACCTGTCGACCTCTGGGCTATGGTTTTCGAAGTCACCATCAACTCGGGTTTTTACAAGCGGGGTTGGACCCCTGCCTCATTTCCTGGGGAAGGGAGGATGCAGGCCTCTTGAAACCCCGGCTAGGCACTTGGGTCCAAGGTTGACTCTTTTACTAGGTCGATTTCCAAAGTTCTAAGTAAGCTGTTTGGTTGTGATTGGGAAAGGTGTTAGGCACCCCAATCACCCACCTTTTTAGGGTAGTTTTTGGCCTAATCATTTTTTAAAGTTCATCAAGTAGTAAATAAAAATAAGGGGTTTAAGAGAGTTTTGTGCTAATATGTTTGATTTTTCAAGTATACGCCTGATTTTTCACAGAGTGAAAGTTCAGGCGTACGGTCCTGGTCGGGTCCCACTTGACCTTTACAGTTAATTCCAGATTCTAGAATCCATGCAGAGGATGTGTTTCATCAGTTTTATAGGTTTATGAGTTATTGTGAATGGTTAGACACTTGGGGATAGAAGTGGTTGCTATTTTGATCAATTGGTATGCCTGAAATAATCAGGCATACTGCCTCAATTGGGCCCCTTTTTTATCTTAGTGGTATGTCAGGTGACTATGGCCTTAAAATGAAGTGTTTTTCATGGGTTGAGGGACAATTATGAATCAGTACAGGGTTGGGGGTAATCTGGGAATTTTTCATTTTGGTATGCCTAAAAGATCAGGCATACTGTGCATTTTCCAGAAATCCAGCAACCTTTACTTAAATTTTTGGGCTACTTCCTAAGGTCCACTAACCTTGGGATTTTTCAAGAGGGTGAGTGGCTTCCTCACAAAGGTCTCTGAGTAAGCCCAACTCTTAGAAATCAGGTGGGACCCCCTTTTAAATTTTTTCAAATGGAGGGGTACTATGTATTCAACACAATTTTAACAATAAAGTCAAAATTGTGGGACCCATTTCTCGAGATTTAGAAATGGGGTAGGTCCTAAATTTGGCAGAGAGGTCAAGGGGTGAGGCATACATCTTTAGTTAAAATTTTAAGTTCAAATTCATTATCTACATAGAGTTATGTTATAAACAAAGTAACTAGCTTCTTATGGACAGTTTTTGGACAGCATGACATATATTCATTAATAAATTGTAGTAAAAATAGCAAAACATGATAAATATGTTCACCAAAATTCGATTACATGTCTAAGTGAATCAACTAAACAATAAAAAAAGAATTATGGCCAAAATCAGTCTTTAAGAAGAAATAAAAAATCAAGCATAGTGGTTGACTCTTTAAGACAGTGTATAAATACACTGTTTTAAGGGATAGAATGAGGTCCATTCTTAGAGTCAAGCACTATCTTCAGGGGTCCAAATTTGATATACTGGTAGGTCCAAGGATCAGTGACATATAGCCTAAGTCATTGATCCCTACTTCATTTAAAAAGAAAAGAAGAAAACATTGCTTTCTCATGAAAGCTAATAAAAAAACAGTAAAGTGGGAGACAAATTGTCTCCCCCATGTTTCACTAAGGGGTACATGAATGTAGGGTTGTCACAACATGGGAGGAAGTCATGCTAAAATTTTAAAAGAGGGGAGGGAGATGGGATCTACCTGACTGTGGGGCTCTCCTTCCTCTTCCTTGCTTCTTCTTCATTTTTTTTCTTTCTCTCTTTTTCTCTCTTTCTTTTTCTTTCTTTCCTTTCCTTTTATTTTTTTCCTCTCTTTTTCTTAGTTGGCCTCCCTTCAACGAATTAGGGGGGTGGGTTTATAGTGGGGACCAAGGGGGGGTGAGGTGGCAAGGGAGGGTAGAGAGGGGGTGAGGTGGTTGGTAGAGGTAAGGGGTGAGAATGGGTGGTGGGGAAGTGAAGTAAGGTGGGGGGATGATGTGTAGGCTTCTAGAAGGGTGGTTGTGAGGTATGTGGCTATAGTGTGGAGGTGGGGGGTGAATGGAGGGGGTAAGGGGTGAGGTGGAGTCTTTTAGAAGGTCCTAGATAGGGGGTAAGGTG
>JAOXJP010231731.1:0-10586 GCA_025762735.1 Platanus orientalis | reverse complement strand
CTCAATTCAAGAATACACATTAATTCCTATGATTTCTATTCACATTTTAGCATATTAGTCCAATAATAGGATATTTAAAGTGCACTTTTGTACACTCATCAGTACTTCTTTGACATCACTGGGGAGTGAGAATAGACTTAAAGGAGCTAGGTTTTCCTCCTTATATTCTAAGGTGTAACATCCCATGTTGCACTTAAGGGGTAAAGTCGTAGTTTTTCATATACAAGGGTAAATTTGTATTTTTCATATTTATAAAGACTTTAGTGGGCTAGGAACCCCTTGGACCAATTTAGAAGTATAGAATCCAAGTTAGATCACAAACTACTCAAGTTAAAAAAATTATCCTAATCTCGTAATTAGGGTAACTTACCAGGCCCACTAACATAAATCCTAAGGGAATTAGAGGTTGATCCATGCCTTGTTGGAAAGATATTGAAGTCTAGTTTCCAACCCAATAAATGGAACCCAATTCTGATTTTTTTACTGAAAGTTATGGTCAATCTCCCGCGGGTGGTTTTTGTTGAGAAATTCTGTGAGTTTCAGGTGTGTGTAGGCCAGTCGCCCGCGTGGTGTAGTGGTTGACCGAGAGGTGGTACCGGGGTTAACCGCGAGTCAGCCCGATCAACTATCAACACCCAGAAACAAAAAAAAAAAGTTTGAGATTCCTCCCCCTTGCGATTGGAATCTTTATATATGTGTATTATTGAACCCCAAAGGAAATTTAACACATTTTTTTATCCAAATTAGGTAAGAAAACAACCAAAACACAAGAGAAGCTTGGGAGAAGAAAAGAGAAAGAAGTATTGGAAGAATTTGAAGCTTAGACAAAGAGGAAATCAAGTTTTTGGGTGAGTGTTTATACATAGTGTGCTACTCCTTTGTTCCTTTTACTATTTCTTCATGGTTATTCATCTATTTGGTTGGTATTTTGGCTTCTTCATTACTTGATTATTAATCTATGAGGTTTTGTAGAGTTCACTTCACTTGATTTGTAGATCTATGAGATTAGGTGAGTGTTCATACATAGTGTGCTACTCATATGTTCTTTCTACTATTTCTTTATAGTTATTCATCTATTTGGTTGGTATTTTGGCTTCTTCATTACTTGATTGTTAATCTATGAGGTTTTGTTGAGTTTACTTCACTTGATTGGTAGATCTATGAGATTAGATGAGTTTTCATACATGGTGTGCTACTTCCTTGGATCCTTTTACTTCTATTCATTGATATTCTTCTTTTTGGATGCAATCTCAATTCTCCATCACATGAATTGTTTCATCTACGAATTTTGGCAAGTTTCCTTCACTTGATGCTTAGATTCATGAGATTTTAAGTGAGTTAATGTACTTGGTGTTCTACCCCTTTGTCCTTTTATAAATTTCTTCACGATTATCCATTGTTTTGATTAATATTTTGATTTCTATATCACTTGATGGTGAAGTCTTTTTAGTGTTACAAGATCTCACCACTTGAATTGCAAATCCATGAGATTATGTGAATTTACATATTTGATATGCTACTCCCTTTATTTCTTCTATTGTTTCTATATGGTTATTCATCTATTTAACTGATATTTTAGTTTCTTCATCACTTGATTATTAATCTATGAAGTTTTGATAAATTAACATCATTTGATATGAAGATCTATGAGATTTTTGTGAGTTTTCACACAAGATATGCTACTCTCTTGAATCCTTGTCATTCTATTCATTTGGAAATCTTTATTTTGGATGAAACTTCAAATTTCTCTTCATTTTGATTACCTTGTGATGAAAATTTGGTAAGTTTCCTTCATCCAAACACTAAATCCATGGAGGATTAGTGAGTTCTCAAGTTGATTTTCTCTACTCTTATCATTTTCTGCACTTTCTTTTATTTTTTATTGCCATTTTAGGTGAGATGACAAAGTTTCATTACTTCATACTAAATCTATGTGACTTTGATGATTCCAACTATTCTGTGAAGTATTTTATTTTCATTATACCTTGGTAGGGAACTTGATTTCATGAAATTATGGACTCTATTTGTAAATGGTTAAATCTATTCTAATTTGAATACATATTAGTTAAGATCTAGTTCTTCTACTTTGCTACTATCATAAATTCATTGAAATCCTAAGCTTCTCTCTATGATTAAATGTAAGAAGGTTAAATTCGTATGAAAGTAAAAAAGAGGACAATGATTTCTACTCCTTATGCTTGATGTTTACCTTGATTTCCCCATTGATGAGATTCATATCCATATCATCATTGTTGGTTGGTAGTCTTTACTTATCTTAATTGACTCCGAGCTCTAGTGCTTATGCTATCTTTTATGCTAGTTTCCCGTTGATGCTATTATGATGCTTTCCACTTGATTATATCCACTTACACTTGATTTGATGAGCTCCATATTAGTATCTTTGCATCCTGTGCATGACTTGTTGGTTTTAGAAAGTTAGAAAATGAATTTTTGAGCACTTGGTTTTGGTGTGAGTATGAGCTACTACTTTCCATTTAGTTTTAGGTATGGCATTACATGGTCTCACTTATGAGTTTTGTTACCCGGATTCTCATGCATTGTATCTTTATACCATTACATATTACTCTATATATACATTGATTTTAAAGTACTGTTCCGATTCCAAGGATTTTGTTTTGGACCCAATCATAGGGTGGCATTAATAAGTGAAGAAGGCACCAGTTGCCCACCAACCCTTAATGTTCTAGGAGATTTTTATGGGCTAACCCTTGACGCCCTAGGGGATTTTTGCAGGTTATATTAGTCTATCGACCCATTTCAATTTAGGACCCAATCACCGGGTGGCATTAATAGGTGAAGATGACACTAGTTGCCCACCAACCCTTGATGCCCTAGGGGATTATTGCGGGCAAACCGTTGATGCCTTGGGGGATTTTTGCGGGCTAACCCTTAATGTCGTAGGGGATTTTTGTAGGCTAACCCTTGATGCCTTGAAAGATTTTTGCGGGATAACCCTTGATGTCCTTGGGGATTTTTGCTGGCTATATTGGTCTATTGACCCATTTTAGTTTAGGACTCAGTCACCGGGTGGCATTAATAGGTGAAGATGGCATTAGGTGCCCACCATTCTGTTCGAGATTTCAGTTTTGTTAGGGACCCCACATGTGTCATATGAGATTTTAGTTTTGTAAAGACCCTACAGGGGTTATATGATTTTAGTTTTGTTAGAGGCCCTACGTAAGCTAATCTGTTAGATTTGTTACGTGGTGTTTTAACAAGATTTGGTTCAAGAACCCTACATGGGTTGAGTTGTTTGATCTGATGTGTGGTTTGTTGGAAACCCTTCATGGGTTATACAAGTTTAAGAGTTGCATTAGACTTCCATGAGTATGCATTTATTTTGATATCTATTAGCGAAGGCAGCCTATCTGAGAGGTGCTAAGGCTTAATTATTTATGAGTATTTTAAAGCAAACATTTGCATTACATGTTGTACTTTCCTTATGAGCTACACATTACCTGTTTCAATTATGAGCTTTTATTGATCTAGCTTATGCACTTCTGGAACCTTCACTAGATTTTGATTATTGTTGTAGTTAGATCGATTCTTATATAATCATTTATTCTGATATGGTATCGTTCTATACTCGTGACATTCGATTTATTCCATGGGACATTATGTATGTTCTCTCACGGGCTTTATAGCTTACCCATGTTTTTAACCCCCTTTCAGATGGCTCCCTGTAGCATGAGATGTTTGGTGAGTTCACATTGGAGACATGGTTCGTGGGATGAGAGGACCATTTTGTTTACTTTTTTTTTGTTTATTTTATTTTTAGCACACTTCATGTATAACATAGGGATTAACAAGTTATGACTTACATGAGACATTTGTGGTTTCATTGGAGACTGTTGTCATTGCCCTACTTGGTGGCCTTATATGATGATATTATTTATCTTGGAGAATGTAGTATGGTAGGGATGTTAGTTATACTTTCCGTTGCATAGTTAGAATGCATGATGATATTTTCCATTGCAATTGTTAAATGGATATTACTTTATGGTTATGCTTTCACTACTATGTGTTGACAATTAAGGTTAAGTAATTGGGATAAAAGAAAAAAATACATGCTATGAATAAGTAAGTTAGAAACCCCTTCCACAAGGAAAGGGTAATGTCACACACCGAGATCTGAGACGTCGTGCATGTGCGTTCTGCATATATTTCCTCAATTTTCATGTGCGGGTTTCGGGGCATGATAAAGTTGGTATAAGAGTAGCCAGGTTTAGATTTTGTAGACTTAAATGGTGATTATAGTTTAGATTCTATAGACTATTTCTATTTGGAGATGAGTTATTTTTGACATTCATTTGGATTATGTTAAGTCAGCGGAATTAAATTGTGAATTATTTGGTCTATGAAGTTAGAGTGCCCTATATATGATGTAGTCTTAATGGATACAAGTATTTGACTATCATTTTGGTGCTTATAGGTGAGGATGCCGCCTAGGAGGAGTACTAGAGCTAGTCCAGATACTCCACAACCAGATGACTATGGCCCGACAAGTATTTGGGAGGCTATTCGTAGTCTAATAGAGGTAGTACGAGAGCATGTCATCGGCAGTGTACCTCCTAGAGACAAGGAGGTTGTGTATGAGGATAGGACCATTGAGAGGTTTTGATGTATAGGATCTCCTGAGTTCTATGGTACTTCCAATCCCATGGAGACCGAGGTTTGGCTGATGCAAATAGAAAAGATCTTCAAGGTTTTGAATTATCCTGAGGACCAAAAGGTGAATCTCGTTACCTTTGTCTTGTGAGGTGAGGCGGAACATTGGTGGCTGGCTGTTGAACATAGCTTAGTGTATGATGGAGAGCCCGTGACTTGGGACATATTTTTGGATTCTTTTACGCTTACTACTTCCCAAAGAGTGTCAGAGACAGGAAGGAGGCTGAATTTATGGGTCTTGTGCAAGGCAACATGTCTGTGCTTCAGTATAAGACAAAGTTCATTGAGTTATGCCGCTATGGATATCACTTTATCCTTGATGATGAGGGAAAGGCCAAGAGGTTCCAGAAGAGGTTGTGACTAGCCATTCACACCTGCATGACACCTCTACGACTCAGATCTTTCACTGTTGTTATTAAAACGATGGAATTGGTGGAGTAGGACTGTGATGAGATGTAGAGGCACAGGGATTAAGACAAGAGGCGACCTCCTCCTAGTGGGTTTCACAGATGGAGGCTACTAGTTATGATGGTTTTTGAAGAGCTCCTAGGGAGCCTGAGACAATAGTATGCCCTATGTGCTAGAAGCCACACTATGAACAGTGCTTCAAGGAGATTGAAGCATGCTACAAAGGTGGCCAGGTTGGCCACATGGTTCAAGACTGTCCTCATTGGAAGAAGAACTCCACTGCTTGACCCAAAGATGTGAGGACACAGCCGATGGCTCGAGCCAGAGTTTATGCCATCACTAAGCAGGATGCTAAGGCATCTAGGACTGTGGTCACAGATACTCTTTCTTTTTTTGATCACACTACACACATACTTATTGATCCAGGTTCCACACATTCCTTTATATCTTGTGATTTTGTGAGGCATGCTACCATTACCCCTGTACCATTAGATGAAGCCTTGCATGTATCCACCCCGTTAGGCAAAACCATGGTTACAAACACCATGTACAGGTCTTGTGTGATAGCCATTGATAAACATGAGTTGGTTGTTGATCTGATACTCCTAGACATGAAGGACTTCGATGTCATTCTGGGGATGGATTGGTTGGCATCTTATCATGCTACCGTGAACTATTGCATGAAGGAGGTTGTCAGGACCCAAATTTTGACTTGGGTCATGTGATAGCATAAGGACAGCATAACAACATTTAGACATCAAGACTCTAAGCACACTTGGCTTAGGAAGAGCAAACCTAGACTTTAGGAGGTTAGGCATTCCCAAAGAGGTCTTCCTAGATGCTCCAGTTGCTAATGAACTAGTCAAAAGTCCCTATCACGACCCAAAATGCACCATTTTAGGACAAACCCTAATCTCTCTCAAAAGCACCAACAGGACTTTGAGGGTCCACATTTTAGAACCCCATTCATCTCATCAATAAGTTTTTCACCTCCTGTAAGCCTTTCTCCTGTAAAGCATCATAGATGGAAAAATTACCTTTTTACCTTTTGCCTTCAAAGGCCTAGACCCCATTATTTATCATCTAGCATCACACGCAATGAATTCACATATTTACCTTTTTTGACCCATAGGCAAAAAATTACCATTTTACCCTTTTCACTCAAATAATTTACCCTTGAACCCTCAAAGGATCCTCGGAGCCTCTCCTATAGTCTAAATGGTGTAATTTTAAATCCTATGCATCCCTAAATCTTCCTGCTCTAAAGAACTCATCACAGATCAAACATTACTCAAGAATGGCAATAACCAATCTCTTAATCTACAATAACCTTCACTAAGAAATAACCCTTGCAAAAGCTTTCACAAATTCATCTGATCTCCGAATCCAGAAAAGTCAATCACCATATCTCGACCTTGGCCTTAGCTTTAAATCTCTAGGTTTGAGAAGAGAATTTCGAAGTCTCAAACCTCTATGAAATCTCAAATCTTCCCCAGAATGTCAAAAAGTTGTTTTCCTACTTTTTGCTCTTATAGTGCTAGAATATTCTCTAGACATCCAAATCAGGATTAGTCAGTGTCCATTTATTCAGAATCATGAGGCCTTCAAAAAGCTATCTAAGGAGCAGGAACTTTTGCAAAACCTATCTGCCAACATTCCCTCAAATACTCTAAAAAATGCAACAAATCAGGTCTAAAAATTAGGTGCTTAACTGACTCTCGGGAGTACATCTAAAATCAAAAATTTAGATAGTTAGTTCCTACACCACTGTAAATTTATAGTCTTAAGACTATCAGATCCACATTAATTTAAAGAAAATCTATGGCCCAAGCAGTTAGTTCTGCCCAAAACCAAAAATTGCGCATTTTGTCTGTATTTGTCATATAGAATGCCCTTAAAAGTTCCCCCAAACCCAGACTACGGCAAGGTCAGAGCCATTTTCTCAATTTCACCCCTATCTTCAATAAAGCATTTTATAAACCCCTAATTCGGAGAATATCTGGCCATTCAATTTCACCCAACTTCAGACAGCTACAAAAACCTAATTTGTTCAAGCAACTTGGCTTCGAAAAACCCTCGACAGCTGCCCAGGGACCTAATGATCAATCTGTTAGCTTTTGTAGCTCTGAGATTCCTTGAGCTTCAAATCCTCTAGATATGGCCCATGATGGCATTTCACAAAAAAACCAACAGCATTCCCTATCTAATTTTGTTAAATCACTCAAAAAAACGTTTTTGACCTAATTTCCTGCTCAGCTACCGTAATCTTGCGTAGTCAGAAACTGCGAATCACCTGAACCTACTGTCATCTAACCCTGGGTAGGTCTCAAATCAATTTTACCATCTTATCCTCCCAAAATGCATCTGAGAGCTTTTTAGGTCAAAAACCCTAATTTTACCCCCTTACCCATTTCGTAATTTGATTCTAACTAGACTAGTGCGACTGGAGCATCTGTGACCTCTAAGATTGACACTGACTATACCGACTTCCAAGCTCGAAAGCTCATGAGGAGTGACGATAGAGAGAGGGTTCAAAAAAATAAAATACAACCCTAGTCATCAAATGAGCTAAAAATTAAGATATTTTGCATTAAATGCATTCTCATCTTTAAGCCTTTTTTGGTAACCCTTGGATGGGCATCTTCCCACAAGATTCCTTACCCCCTCCCTTGGATATGAATCTTGAATTTCAAATCCCTATAGAGCCCTTCACAGCCCCCCCATTTGGCATCCCAAGCCATCCCCTTGAAGATTGGAACCAATGGGTTTTTGCCTAATGGCATCTCCCATGTCTCTCATGCACTTCACCCATCCATGCTCAATAGCACACCTCCAATCTCACCCTTCACTCAATGGTCCTGCTCCAAATCTGACCATCCATCCAACTAAGTCACCCATCCATGCCCCTTAGCCAAATCCAATATCAACCCTTCAACCTAATTCCATCCTAGCCCTCCACCTAGATTAGGATAAGGATCATTCTAGCCCTCCACTTAGTAACCTCCAAGCTTGATCTTAGCCCTCCATTACACTAATTTGGGGCTATAAATAGCCCCAAATTCGTGCAAGTAAGGGTTGGTAACCAAAAACTCTAATCTCGAAGAGGAAAAGAAGAAGAAGAAGAAGAATTAGAAAGCTTACATCAACCCTAGGCAAGGTAAGCCTAAACCCAAGTCCAATTCATCCCTCCATCTTTAATACATGTCAATTAACATGCTATTATGCTGTTTATTTCATGTTGGAACTCTGTTTTAATTCGAGTACATGGTAGAGGTTGTTGCCTCTACTTGCTCTTATTTTTTCCTGATTTCCATGTTGGTTTTCGTATGATTTTTGTAGAGGTCTTATTGAGATCAAATTTGACTATGTTAGATTAAACATATACATGATATGCTAAATTTAATTTCATGAATTTAGGAGTTGTGGAAAGACTCGACATGGCCTCCCAAACAAACCTAAAAAATTGGGTCTTTTTAGACCTAGTTTTAATGAATATTTGCTAATTTTTGTTTGAATTTTCTATACATCATGTGATGCTGAAATTTTTCTATGATGTTCATGTATATATCCCCTACTAGCATGCTTAATTTTAGAATTTTTACAAAACTCTAAGGGCCCCGAAATTGAGAAATACAATTGCTGGATTTTCTCCCGATAACTAACGCCTGTTTTTTAAGTGAGAAATAGGCGTCAGGAGAAAAATTAGGTGTTAAGATTTGGGACTGAGCCCAGGAAACCCTGATTCCTCTCCACCCCTGTTCCAAGGCATTTTTAACTTATGAGAGTCACTCTTGTGCATACGCACCTCTATAGGCCCTTATTTCTATCCTAACACCTAAATTTAAAAAAAAAGGCATTGGATGGAAATTCAGGTGTTGAAGTGACTTTCAAGTGTTAAGCTTAGATCTTAAAAATCATCTCTTTCAAAAATTGGTTGAGTACGAGTATACCCCAGGGTTAGTGTAAAGACTTTGGAGAAACCCTACCCCTCTAAGCCCGACTTTAGTGGCCCAAAAACTTAAGTTGGCTGCTGATTTAACACCCAACGCCTATTTTTTATCTTGAACTAAATTCAGGCATTGAACAAACAAGCGTCAGACTAAAAACTAGGCGTAGGCCCGTAACAGATGATTATGTGGCCTACTTTGGGAGATCATATCTTCACATGGCCCATGACCAAGATCTCTAAGGTAACACAGAGCAACCCTAGGAAACTTCTCTCAACCTAAACCACGGTTTCTACGATGCTAGGACCCACCAAACCCTCCTAAATGATTACATCAAGGTGCTGATCTGATCAGTTTTCCCAATGCCTGGTTTTCACCTTGAATTAAAATTCAAGCGTTGGAAAAACAGGCATTAAGCCTGTAAGACAAAAATATATAATTTCTTCCCCTTGCTTTCCTTTCCATTAGGGTTAACGCCTAATCCCAAGGAACCAACCAGCAAGCCATTTATAGGGGTCCATCATCCCTCTATAGACCTAACCCATGAGGGGTCTCTAGCAATTAGAATAAGTCAAATTAAGGAATAGTTTATGGATTGTTCATAAGCCAACGCCTATTTTTCACCCTGAATTAAATTTAAGCATTGGAAAAATAGGCATTAAGCCTAAGAAAACTCAGCAAGCTTCTAATTCAGCATAAACAGGGCATGGACTTTGATATACAATTAAAACTTGTATGAATGGGAGAAGCTGCTCTAAAAAAGTGGGTATTTAGAGTGCTTAACACCTTCCCTAAATGCAACTAAACAACTTACCCTAAATCTTAGGAACGCAGACTAGTACTAGGAGTTAAACCCTAGACCTTCAGGTCTAGACTTCTCCTCTTCCCCGAAGAGGAGAACCGACGTCCAACTCCGTTGGTTTAACCCAAGTTGGTGGCGACTCCAAAGCAAAGCCCAACCCTAGCACTGAAGAAGGGGGTCGGTACCCAGCGAGCCGAAGTGGACGCACCTCAGTGTCCACAAAAATTAGACAGGTAAAGCACGAATCTTTCAATACAAAATACTAATTATATCTCTATATATAATACATATCAATTCTAAGCATGTAGGCATGTGCTAGTATATATACATCATTTACTAGACATCATAAGTATTAAACATTCATCATCATGATTCTCCATCTTGGAACTAGGCATTGTAATTCATATGTTTCTTTTTATTCATAGCATCCTTCTAACATTCACATATGGCAATAAGCATGATTCTACCTACACATGACATTTTTCTCATAGTTACATATGACAATATGCATGATTCTACCTACACATGGCATTCTTCTCATAGTTACATATGGCAATATGCATGATTCTTTCTATACATGACATTCTTCACATATCTATAATTGGCAATATGTGTTTGTTACGTATATGTATTGTCAATCTCATGTCAAAACAACTATGTTGTAAAGTAAGTGTCAAGTCCAAGATAATGCTCCAAGCTCGGAAGAAAGAAGGCAAAGATGGACTAAAGACCTATAAGAT
>JAOXJP010231730.1:0-10586 GCA_025762735.1 Platanus orientalis | reverse complement strand
GCCCCAGTATGCATCCCATGGAACTGTCATGCACTGTTAAATATAAGATCAACGGTCGATTTGGCTCTGGAGAAATTAACACAGGTGGGCTTAACAGATACTTGATCTTGTCGAAAGAAGTCTAGCAGCCGTCGTTCCATTTAATCGGAATGTTCTTCCTCAGTAATTTAAATAGTGGTTCACAAATGGGAGTGAGTTATGCAATGAACTGACTGATGTATTAGATATAGCCCAAGAAATTGCACACATCTTTCTCTGTGCGAGGTGTAGGCATTCCAATGATAGCTTTGGCTTTAGCAGGGTCGACTTAAATGCCTCTTTCACTAATAATGAAGCCTAACAGCTTTCCATGTGAGGATCCAAAGATGCACTTATTTGGATTTAGCTTCAGCTTGTACTTTCTTAGATGGGTGAACAACTTCTGTAGGTGCTTTAAATGATCTTCTTGATGGTAGGACTTGACAATCATGTCATCAACGTAAACTTCCATTTCTTGATGGATCACATCACGGAAAAGGGTAATCATGGCCCACTGATAAGTTGCCCCTATATTCTTTAGACCAAAGGGCATGACTTTGTAGCAGAATGTGCCCCAAGGGGTGGTGAAAGCAATCTTCTCTTGGTCTTCTATAGCCATCTTAATTTGGTTGTAGCCAGAGAACCCATCCATAAAGGACATCATCTCATGTCTCGCAGTACTGTCAATAAGCACATCAATGTGGGGCAGAGGGAAATCATCTTTGGGACTGGCTTTGTTCAAGTCTCTGTAGTCAATACACATTCGGACCTTACCGTTCTTGGGTATAGGGACAATGTTGGCTAACCAATGGAAATATTGGACAGATAAAAAAAAAGCCAACGTCAAGTTGTTTTTGTATTTCTTCTTTAAGGGCAAGGGACCATTCTGGTCGTAGACGCCTAGGCTTTTGCTTGATAGGATGGATATCTGGGTTAGTGGAAAGCTTATAGGTGACAAGGTCTGTGTCCAGACCAGGCATGACTACATAAGTCCCTACAAAAATATCTATGTACTCTCAAAATAAACTTATTAGGGCATGCCCCAGATCTAAAGTGCTGGGGGTCCCAATTTTTACAACTCTAGGTGTGGTTTTAGACCCAAGATTGATCTCTTAGAGGTCATCCACCATTGGAAGATTCTGATTTTCTTGATGTTCAAAAGCGTCAATAACCTCTCTCGGCATTACCTCATCATCACTCCATTCCTCTCGTTCCTGTTTTATTTTGAAAATAAAATTTTTTTAGTATGAAATTTAAATGAAAAGGGTATCTAATACCCAAGGATCAACTGGTCTGGGAGTTAAGCTCCAAGTTGCCTACGTACCCAATATGTTCACACTAATCATATGTTCAATAAAATTGGTTAATCAGGATCAAGTTAAATGTAGTTCTTGGTCTCAAGGGTTAACAGAACTTGATTTCTTTTAAAAGTAGCTAGACCTGAAGTTACTTCTTAGGTTGCCTATATACTTGACTTTTGAGCATTGGTCATATGCTGAAAACATTGGTCTGTTAAGATTAAGCCACATGCAGTTCCTTTTTACAAGGAAAACAGACAAAATGAAAGGATTCTTTTTCAAAAGTGATTAAACATGAAGTTGTATCTCAGGCTGCCTACGTACCCACCACATTTGCATTGGTCTAATGCTTTGACAATATGAGTCAGTAGGGATCAAGTCATACATAGTTCTTATTACAAGGGTGACCAAACAAGAGTAAAATATTGAAAACAAAAAATAAGGGATTGGTACTTCTGGTGGCTTCACGCTCAATCAATCACCAACCTGATCCTTTAGTGTGGCTCTATTGGCTAGTCTGATCTATTCACATGCATCTACTAGCACCCACACTTTTGGCATGTTGACCTGGTTAAGATCAACCTCACTTATGTCTAACTCTCCACTTGATATCATTGATTGCAGTGCTTCCCTGACGTCACCTGACAATGAGAGTAGACTTAGAGGAGATGTGTTATCCTCCTTGTGTTTTGAGGTGTTGGAGTTTGAACTTTTCCTAACCTCAAGAATGGATGGCTCAGAGCTGAAATATGGAAGACGTTGGAATAGTTCCATTAATGGAGGGGAACTAGGAATAGCCTCAAGAGGATAGATTGGACAATGATTGATATTTGGAGGAGGAATGATAACATGTTCTGATTGCACACTTTCTGTGTTGATTGTTGGTGGAATTGACGGGGAGACCAAGGTCTATGGCTTATTTGGCAAGGTGATGCATTTTCTTGAGGGATAGGCTGGCAGCTTGGAGATGGAGATGAATCTTCTGCTAGCTTTGAGACTAGCCTACTTCTTTTTTCTGCCCCATTTAACTTGGTGTTTCAATGAGGGTTTGAACCCTAAACCTGCCTTATACGGTACTCTGATGGCTTTGATTGAGTCCTTCTTGCCATGTGAAAACTTGCTTAACCCTCTATCCGGGTTAAATTTCATATTAGTCATCATGTAGAACTTTGGTGGGAGGGCCTCGACCTTTCTTTTCAAGTTTGCTACCTCTTTCTCAGTGTGTATCACCTCAAACTAGTACGAGGTGTAAGTTTTTGGGGCTTGCAAGTTTTGAACCCCGAGTACCTTCTGGCCTATCATCGTGATCACATCTGTGTCTACTGGAATAGTGATAACTTTATTGTCAATAATGAACTTGACCTTCTAGTGTAAAGGTGATGGGACAACGCCTTCCTAGTGGATCCATGGTCTTCCTAACAACATTGTGAAGCAGGATGGTATGTTCAATACTTGGAACTGAACTTTGAATATTCTTCCTTCTATCACTAGGGGAATGTCTACTTCTCATTGGCCACGATTGACTGAGTTGTTAGCCCTTATGTCACAAGGGTTAGGTCTCACATTCTCGATGGGGATTCCCAAGGTGTCCAAGGTATCATTGGTGCAAATATTTAGGGCAAAAGCATTGTCTACTAGTATCAAGGGAATGCACATATATGAGTGGTAGGCGGTGACATAGATTGCTCTATTGCATATGGTGTCACCCTTAGGGATCTCTTCCTTGGAGAAAGTTATGACTCATGGTGTTGATACACGAGCCACCATGTTCTTAAGCTTGTCTAGTGTGATTGATGCATCGACAAAATATTTTCTAAGGATAATGAGAAACCTCTCTCTGTGTGGCTCGGATGTCAATAAAAGACCTAGGATGGATATATGTGCTTGTGTCTTGGATAATTGTTCGATCAGGAACAAATGTGACTTTCGGATGGCTGCTTCAAAAATCTTATTCTCTCTCTTCTCTTCTACTTTTGCTTTCTTTTGTGTTTCTGTTTCACAATGTTCTTCTACCATTTCCTCTTTCCTCTTACCTTTCGGGTGTAACTGACTAGCTTGAAGACTCTCCCTGACCATGTGATAAAGGCCATGAGTTCCTTAAATTCTTCATTTTTCAACTTTGGCTTTGACACTTCCCCAATCAAGTAATTCAATGGGACCTTGTTCAACAAGCATTGTATCCTAGTTGGTGGGGAGATATTGGTGATTTGGTATAGTGGTGATAAGAGGTCAGTGAGTTGAATGTATGGTGATGGTGGAGGAATGAAATGAGGGGATAAGAAGGGGTTGCGGTTTGCTGAGCTTTCTTTAAAGTTAGTCATCTTCATATCAAGGGGGAAGACTGTTACTGGGTTGCTTGGTGGAGTGTCTCACATATATGATAACAATTGCTCATACTCAGGGGAGGGAATAATCAAAGGGGAGTATTCGCTCCGAGAAAACACCTGGTTGAAATTAGGTAAATGAATGATCTTCTTGGGTTCTGAAACTCTTGTGATAAAACTGGAAGGGTTAAATTTTTCTTTGGTGAGACCTATGTGATTGACCCCTTTTGATGGCTGGTGGTTGGGGAGTGGATTTTGGATGATGTTGGACTTTGGTGGAGGATTAGTAGGTCTGGGGTCAAATGATACCTTCCCTTCATCGATGAGGTCCTAAATGCTATGCTTCAACTTGAAGCACTTATCAAGGATGTGCCTGAAGGTTTGATGGTACTCACAAAGTTTTGTTGGGTTATATCTGAAGGACAAAGGGTAAGGTGGGGGTCTTGGTTCCAACAACTATAATAACCTCTTCTTGATTAGATAATCCATCACATATTTATAAGGATAGGGAAGTTGGGTAAACTTTCTTCTTTTCTTCTCTTCTTTGGGTGCACCCGGATATCTCTGTTGGTAAATGGGTTGTGCTTGAGGGGGAACATTCATGGCTATTGGGTAGTTCGGTGTCATCTGTGGTTGTGGCTGAACATAACCATTGTTCGGGCCAGTCCAAGGAACTTTAATAGCCTGTATTATATTGACTTCTAGACTGGTGACTACTGCCTTCTTCGGTACTAATCTAGTGGAACTAGTGGAGGTAGGAGGTGCATCCTATACAAGACCTGTCTTGATGGCTAGCTCAACCTTGGCAGCCTTATCTATCACTTAGGCAAAATTTCCCTGTGAAGTAGTCAGAAGTATCAATTGGTAGATGGGACCCAATGTCTTCAGGAAAGTAGATATCATGTCCTCCTCAGACATGGGATGTTTTAGGTTAGAGGTCCTCTGCCTCCACCTATATGCAAAGTCTCTAATATTCTCTCCTACAAAGGGTCACATCCCATCCACTTCCTCCCTGGTTGGTAGCATCTTGAGGTTAAAATGGAAGTGATTAATGAAAGACCAAGTTAAAGTCTTCCATTTATTGATGTTTCTCTTGTCTTGGCATGCAAACCATTTTTCAGCATCTTTCTCCAAGCTCTGGGAAAACATTTATACCAAAAGGCGTTCATCATGTCCCCGCTAAAACATGGCATTGCAGTACATGCACAGATACATCTTCGGACAAGTAGTACCATTATATTTCTCAACATGGGCATCTGGAAGTTGGTGGGTAGCTCACCCCCAGGGTAGATGCAGAGATCTTCAAAGTCCATCTCAATAGGGAATTGTCGTCCCTTCATTAATTCTACCTTAGCGGCTAGTTTGGTCGACTTAGTGTTGGTCTCATCCTCCCTAGACGAAGTAGTGATCTCTTGACCCTTCTTGCTTGACACTGACGGCCCGTAATGCTCCTCTAGATCAATGATCTAGTGGTGTTCTAGCTGGATGTGAACTATAGTGCGGAGAAGGGCAGTAGTGTAGATGGGATTTTACCTTTGGGACTGATCAAATGTTGAGCCTTGCCCCTGGGGGTTGGTAAATAGAGGTTCTAAAGTGGGGCCTTGACCTTGGGAGTGGTTGGTAAGGCCTCTCTACTTGAACAAAAACTCATACACCACCTTCTCAAATTCAGAGAGAGTAGGAATTAGGGTCTATTCTTGGGTTCTAGTGTGGCTTTGAGGTGGTGTAGAAGTTTGGGGCTGTGATGAAAAGGAAGGACCTTGTGAAGAAGTGGTAGTCCATCCATGCTTGGACATGAACTCTCCCATCATCTTTTTAATTTTAACTCTTTGCCGGTCTGAAAGTATATTTTCTAGACCGCTATGGGGAGGGGGTTGAGTTCTTGATGAGACCTCAAGATGGGTGGAAGATGGAACACTTGTTACGGATGCTGGCAGAGTAGACTTGTCTGCCATGGCTTTGCTGAGTTGTGTCTTCTTTCTTTGTAATTGAGTCTCTGGATGAGTTATTGTAGCTAACTTAAACTATCTTTAGAAGACATTGATTTACTTAGGGAATTAATTTTTTTTTGTATTTGTTCATTTTTAATAGCCAAAAATTGTTTAACTTGTGCATGTCATACAAGTAAATTCATGTTTATTTTCTAAGAACACCAGTTTTGGAAACAAAATTTTGTACATATATATGTATATGAAAGCGGTTACAAGAGGGTACTTGACCCTGTACAGTAAAAGGAAAATAAGAAAACACAAGATAGACTAGAGTTTGGGCACTCTACATGCATCAAATCTTACTTCCCAAATCAACATGGGAAGTTCTAGTATCTTTAAGCAAAAACTTTTGGACATGAATAAGCTCGGACTGCATTTCGTTCCTCTGTTGGAAACAATTTGTGAAATTTTGGCCTTAGCCAAAAGGTGTGACTCGGCTTCCAAAGGGGCCATGGTTTGTGAATGTTGGGCCCAAAGTATGTAAAGGGTTTATTTTGATTTCCATTCAATTTTGAAATTTAGATTTATTTTGGGGTTTTTTTTTTTTTTTTTTATCAAGTGGCACTTGGAGGAAAGGGGCAACCCGTAGGAAAGCCTGGAGCTGTTGCTGAGCCCGAATCAAGGGCTAGGATGACAAGGAAAAGAATGGCCCCAGTGATGGGCCTGGTTTGATGGGTAGAATACCCACAGTAGTTGTGGTGACTGACTCCCATGGGGGTCAAATGGAGATGCTTTTTCCCAAGGCTGAGGTTCTAGAGGGCTAATATGGTGACACAGGTAAGTTTTATTTATGGTTATGTAAAAATGAATTTTAAAATATGTTTTAATTAATTTTTCTTTTTACAAGTTTCTAAGGAGGTCTTTGCAGATGCTCTCCAGAGGTTAGCCCAATGCTTCACCTTGGTGAAGCAGGTCCATCTAGACCATGAAGCAAAGATGACTTCCTTAAGCGAGAAGCATAAAGCAGAAATTGCTAAGGTAAGAAAATTTATTTGTCTTATTTGTTTAATGATTTGATTATTTCCTTTTTGTTTTTGAATATTCTTTTGCAGTTATTGAAGAAAAACTCAACCATAGGAGGGGCTAGGTAACAGGGACTTGGAGATGAGGATGCACCTTCCAGGGTTGATGTCATAGAGCCCACAAGTTCCATAAAAGAGGGTAACTAGGCTGGAACTGAGGATATGTCTTCCATACCTACGGAAGAGGGGATAGAGCTTGCTAGAGAGGGTAACGCTCTCGTGAATACACTCAGTAATGATAACTCTGTCCGTTATGGGGGGACATTCCTATACCAAGAAGCGGTGAACCAAGAGATTGCTCCTCAAGGAAAGGAAGGTGATCATAGAAGCCAACCCTTAGCTTGTGAATGACGAGGAGGATAACTGATTATGTTATGTTTTATTTTTATTTTGAAAAAGAGTTATAAAATTTTTGGAGAAAACTTGATATACAAACTTATTATTATTTTTTTTTTATGAAATTGGAGTTTTTTTTTGTTTTTTTTGTTTTTGTTTCATGGAATGGATTCTTGTTCTAATGTCTAACTTATATGTATTAAATAAATGGGATGAGAAGTATACAAATTTAACTAAGAAGGTAAAATCAGCCTAATCATATCTAAAAAAATTATATATTTTTTTAAATCTGGTAAATAGATAAGAATTCTAGTTCCATAAATTAAGACAAACAAGCATACAACAAAAATTTGGCAATCAAGTCCTATGACTAAACCTCTAATTTAAGTGTAACCTAAATAACTTTAACCTAAAATGAATATATATGCATGAAATTTTTTATTAAAGAGATTATATAAATAAGGTCTCCTAGTCTAAACACCTCCCCGATTGCTCGGATCTTGGGAATAATGACTGGGTTGGGTTACTCAGCCCGATCGTGCTGACGTAGCAGCCATAGTTCAAGCGTTGTCCCCCGCCCTAAATGTTTGCTAATGTCGGTCCATTGGTGGGTAATGACCTAGATAAGGGCTCATGAGAGTGATGTATTGGTGCAATGTCATGTCCCATGGACTCATTTGTGCAAAATGTAAAATAACAGAGATGTATTCATACAAGTTGTTCAAAGGGGATTTTGATCCTACTAACTAACTGAATTTGTCCTAAATCTAATGTGAGCATGTTTTCTAACTTAAGATACAAGTTTAAATGATTTAGAATGATGGTATATCCTACTAACTAATGACATGCACTAGAATTTATGTGAACACATGCTTATTAAATAAATAAATACATAAATAATGGCAGAAAATATGTTTAAACAATGAAAGCTTATGGCATTTAAACATTGCATATTTAGAGGTTAAACAGTAAATCTCTAATGGAATCATTATTCTGTGGGCATTGTGGAAAGACAGAGTGGTCTGCCCGCCCCACTTCGAGGGATGCAAAGCCTGGCTAACGTGGATTGGCCTAGGACTTGCATTTGGAGTCACCACCAACTCAGGTTTTTACAAACGGGGTTGGACGTTTGCCTCCTTTCCAAGGGAAAAAAGGATTGCGGGCCTTGCGGCCCTAGCTAGACCCGAAGGTCTAGGGATTGGGGAAGGTGTTAGGCACCCCAATTACCCACCTTTTTAGGGTGGCTCCTCTAACCTAGCAATTTCTAAGTTCTAGTAAGGAAAAATGAATAGATAATGTTCTTTTGATTTTCATTGGTCTAGACCACCTTCGTAGTGTGATCATTGCAATTCCACCTAATACATAGTCTCCGGCTGCCTACATACCCGATCTTGTATGGTTCAATGTTCCTAAGGTTTTGTCAGGATCAAACTACATGTAGATCTGGGGGTTTGTTGTGTGTGCAAATTTTGATAATCAAGTACGTCTGACTGTGAGATTGATTTTGGGTAGGTTTATTTTAGAGAGTTTGTATACTTACAAAGTACTCATCGCTACTGAAATACGTTAGTGAAAGGGGGTCAAAACTATGTTATATCAATGTGAGTATTTTAGGGACCTAATTGGGCTATAGCCAAGTCCTAGGGTCTTTAGGTCATGAATTAATACGACATGACCCTAGGGTAAGGTAGAGATTGTAAAAAGTCAGGAAGGATTGAAAGGTAGTGATTGGGTTGGGTTACGCAACTGGAACGCATTGACGTAGCAGCCACAACACTAGTGTTGCCTTCCAGGTAAAACTCAGGTGTTGGACACTTAAATGCTTTGTACTGAGTTTAGTCTATGTACAAAGGTTAGGCAAGGGTTCTGAAGGTTGGAACATGAATTTTGTGGTTCTGGACATATGGTGCTTCATTCCTACATTCTAATTTATCAAAAGGGGTAAATTTAGAATTTTCTAGTCAATACGCCTGATCTCTATGTGCATGCCCAATCTTTAAGTATACCTAATCTCAGGTTGTACGCCTAAACTTTATATATGTCTGATCTTTAACAGTATTAAGATTTAGGCGTTTGTTGGATAGTCCACACTCAAATGAACATATCTCTCTCCACAAAATTCAAAATCGAGCGTGGTTGGTCTTTTTGGAAATCTGAGAGAGAGATCTTTCCAACAAGGTATAATGAGATAGGGTGGGATACACCTGAAATAGGTTGTACGCATAAACTTTAATACAATTAACATTTCAGGTGTACATATTTTTTAGGCGTACTAATTCCGGGTAGCAATCCAACAGCCCGAATTTTTGGATTTTGGGGCACTTCCTCAAGTCCAATGGGTCTAAAATTTTGTAAAGAACTAGATTAAGACCTCAGGTATGCCTCTGAAAGATTTCATACCCATTGGCCAAAGATAAATCCCTCTTTGAAATTTCTAAAGGGGGTGGGTTTTGTGCAGTTTTGTACAGTTTTGCAAAGATTTCTATGAAATCCAGGGGTTGTGGGGCCCATTTTGGGAGCTACACACATGCAGTTGGGACCAAATTTGGTCAAAAAAAATTATAGGATGTCATGAGGCCATTGTACAAATTTGAGATCAAACCAATAAATACATAGAAAGTTATTTAGCAAACAATATGAATGACTAGATTGAAAACATGATAGAGGCAACATAAAAATAATTTAGTAAAATTCTAGCAAAATACCAAAACTGAAATAAAATGGAACAAAAAAATTAAATAATACATATAAATTAGTTATATAATAAATAAATAAAAATAATCAAGTAGAAACACGAAATGCAAACTAAATTAAAATTTGGACACCCTACTTGACTCAAACTGTGAAGTGCAGAAACACTTTAAATCAATGAGCAAGTGGAGACCATTTCGGGGCTCAAATCAAATCCAATGCTTATGAAAATTGGTGGGTTAGTAGGTAATTATGTCAGTGACCTACCATATATATGTGAGAACTTAACTCTCTGTATGGAAAGAGTTATGGCCTTTGCACCTCTAACTGGTCAGGAAAATTCATTAAAAGGGGAAACAAGTTTGTCTCCCCTATGTCCCACCATAAGGGCTTTCAATGGAGTTCTTTGGGGACAATTACACCAATGTGAAGCGCTCTAAACTTTAAAAAAAGGGGGGGTCGAGTACTTACCTCAGAATCAAAGCTTTCCTTCCACTTTCTTTCTCTTTTTCTCTTTCTTTCTTTCTTTCTTTCTTTCTCTCTTTCCTTTTCTTTCTTTCTTTCTTTTCTCTCTTGAAAATAATTTCTCTTTTTCTCCATCCTCCCTATTTTGCACAAAATTCACTCTATTTATAGAGTTTTAGGACTGATTTTGAGGGTTGGGATCTAATCCTGGGAGATGGGAGGTGGATGGCTAGGATTACATGGAGTGGGGAGCAAGGCTCCCCTCCCATTAATGGGTTTAGTTGGGGTTGAGATTTAGGCTCAAGTGGGGGTGTAGGAAGAAAGTAGGGATTTGGATTAGGGATATTTAGAAGCTTTGATCTCAAATGGGGAGTATAGGAGTGTATGGGATCAATGGTGAGATGGTAACACTTAGGGAACACACAAAATCATTGATTGGTT
>JAOXJP010231729.1:0-24581 GCA_025762735.1 Platanus orientalis | reverse complement strand
ATTTTGGATTGCAAGACAAGTCATCTCCCCATTTCTTATTAGAGTCTTCCACTAGGTGCCAAATTCAAATCAAAAGTGGTTTGGGAGCTAGTGGTAGAGAGGATATCATCAAGAGGTATAACTTATGGAAAATACCTCTTTTCTTGAAAGGAGGTAGGCTGACTTTTCTTAGAAGTGCACTGGCTTGCATTCCAAACTATTTGCTTTCCTTGTTTACAATCCCATCCATGATTGTGGCTAAAGTTGAGTAATGTTTTAGAAACTTCCTTTGGAATGATTTAATTGATTCTAGACGATTTCACCTTATGCATTGGAAATTGGTGTGCTGTTTGATTGAGGGAAGAGGGTTTGGAGATTAGGAGGATTAGAGCTCATAATCAAGCCTTGTTAGACAAATGGTTGTGTCGTTTTATTGTGGAGAGGAATAGCTTGTGGAGGAAAGTGATAGTTGCTAAGTATGGTATAAATGTAGAGTTACCCTAAAGACGTACACAAGGGCTATGCTGTTGGGATTTGAAAGTCTATTCTCAAGGGGAAGGTGGATTTTTAGAGGTTTATTAAGTTCAGGCTGGGTTTGGTGATGCAGACAAACATCATGCGACTTATGTATGTGCCCCCACATAAGAGGGCACGATTTAAATTTACATGTTATGTGGTGTCAATTCAAATTTTGTAATAAGGCCAATAGTATCATGGTTAGTTTAGTTTAATTTTTTTTTTTGGTTTTTAGTTATAATCCCCTTTTTCACTTTGGACCCAATTTTTATATGGCAAAAACTTGATTTTTTGGCTTGATTTTGGTGTCATTAGATATGTTATTCAATTACCTTTCTAACGAGATCAAGATTGTGCAAATCCGAGATGATTTATGAAAGTTATGATCAAATTACTAAGGGGGTGTCAATAAAAACAAGAATAGTGTTTTTTAAAAAGTCTTAAAGTTTGAGTAGTTTTAAATTTTAAGAAAACAAGTTTTTTTGTTTTAGAAAACTTGGCTAGCAAGTTTAGGATTTTTAAGAAGTTTCTAATTTTAGCAAGTTCTAATTGTTTAAGTTTGTAAGCCTATTTAAAGGAAACCCCTCCCCCAAAATTTGATAGTGAAAAATAAACAAGTTTTTGAAGATTTGGGTGTTTCCAAGGTGTGACTGACTGTCTGTAGCCATCTTCTCATCTTCAAGGGTTAATGCCATCTCCTAGGCTCCTCTCTTCTCTCTATGTGGGTTGTATCACCCTAGTGCCCTTGTGAGTATCTACCTCACCCTCCCTCTTTCTCCAAAGTATCTCTCTTATCTTTTTCTCTTTCTACTTTTCTCTTATTTTCTTATTCTCCTCTCTTTCCTTCTTCTTCTTCTTCTTCTTCTTCCTCTTCTTAAACCTCCATTGAAGCACATTCAAGTTTCTGAAATTCTGTGTTTTAACCCATAAATTATTGTCGGAATTTAATGAAATTTTAACTGTAGAACCCTACAACATGTTAGAAACGGCCATAAAATTTTTAGAATTTTCTGATGTATCAGAAGGGCATTTTGATAATTTTTGGAATTTCTATCCAAAATTATAAAAACACCCTTTTTGGGATCTTTTCTTATGTTTTCTCATCTTTTTTTTGTGATTTTATTTTTCGATTCTTAAATTTTCGTGGCTACTTTTTTTTTTTTTTTGATAGGTAATTTAGGTGAAGATGGGTTTTGAATCTAGGTCTATGGCTACTTGTTTGTTTCTAAACTCTATTCTTGATTTTTTTGCTTCTGCACTTTTATTTTAATCACTTTGTAAAGGCTTTTGGAGTATCCTATATCAATTTTGGTGTATTCCCTTATATCTTGCATCATTCGGGGGAGGAAATTAGATTTGGGGAGGACTTGTGGTGTGGTGATACCCTCCTAAAGGAGGCAGTCAGAGGCATTTATGATTTGGTGATCAAGAAGTGTGGGACTATCATAGACAATTATGATGCCTCGGGGAGTGGAGTGTGGGCTCCTAGGACTAGAAGTAGCTTGAATGATTGGGAATTGATGATATGAGGAGGCTGTTGTGTTTCTTAGAGGAGTAAAGGCCTGATCTTGGGAAAAGAGATGGGTGGATTTGGGTGAATAATGCAAAGGTTAGATTATGCACCAAGTCATTTTTTCTTAGGGTTGAGCATCCCAATCCATGGTCGTTTCCTTATAAGGGCATTTGGGTGGCTGAGAATTTTTCAAAGGTAAAGTTTTTCATTTGGACCATTATTTGGATGAAATTCTCACCCTCGATCATTCAAAGAGTAGATATGCTACCTTTCAATAAAAAAACAAAATTCAGGTTTATGTGATCTGCCCACTCTCATTAATTCTTTTGTACAAATATTCTCTAAACCCTTCCAGAAAAGGATCATTTCTTTATCGACTTTATTGGCTAGTTGAGCAAATTTCTCGAATACTTTGTTGTTAGTTCCAGCCACACTGACCAATAAAAGGTAAAGTTTTTCATTTGGACCATTATTTGGATGAAATTCTCACCCTCGATCACTCAAAGAGAGATATGCTACCTTTCAATAAAAAAACAAAATTCAGGTTTATATGATCCGCCCACTCTCATTAATTCTTTCATACAAATATTCTCTGAACCCTTCCAGAAAAGGATCATTTCTTTATTGACTTTATTGGCTGGTTGAGCAAATTTCTCAAATACTTTGTTGTTAGTTCCAGCCACACTAACCAACACTGTACCTGGTACTAACTGCCATAGGGATTTTCCCTTAGCATTGAGAACGCTAGTTTTCCAGTCAAAGAGAGGGGATCAAAAAAAAAAGAAAAAGTAAGGTTTTCCAGAACCACCCAATGCATACCAAAGTCCAATATAATGGTCATTCACATCTCCATTGAATAGAAATAGTAAACAAAGTATGAGAGACAAACTCCCCATCTTTGAGACAAACCAAAAAGATATTTGGAAGAGAAAGTTCTCTCTTTGATGAATTGTCCAGGGCAGCTGTCCAGAGAGAGCTGAATTTTGGTAGGGACTGGGGGGTGCCATATTTGTTTCCAAGGAATTATAATCTAAAGCAGGATTTGACCTTAAATTTACTGTAAGGTTGTTTTAGTTGTATTCTCAATATTGGTTGGGATACCATCATTTCTATAGCCCTATCAATTGCTACTCTATATTTATTTGGAACTTCAAATTTCAAAGCATTATCTCCACACCATCTGTCTTCCCAAAAACAAAATTTTCCCCGTTACCTACTTTAAGGTCTATACCTTCTTTGAATGTATCAGAAAGGCTCATAATTCCTCTCCACAAACCCCTACCATGAGAGGAAGAGACCTCTCGAGCTTCCCATTTATTCAAAACCCCATATTTTGCACTTGTCAATCTTTTCCACCAACTTCCCTCCCTCACCTAATCTCCACTGCACTTACAAAGTAATGACTTGATGGTGAGAATGATAGGTCTAAGACCCACCCTAGCTAATCTTTTTGTTCTACACACAAATCCCAGTCTACCAAATGGATGGTAGATGCATTTTCTCCCTGTTGAAATAACCTGCTGGAGAACCTTTTTTGAATAAAGCATACACGTATTAGAAAGGTATTCTCTCTCCATATGATTTTTCCCAAATACCTCTTCACTTTCCTCTCTTCTTCTTCTTCATCCTAAAAACCCTAACTCTTCTACAACTAATTTCCACTTTGTATCAGGGCAATGAGAGGTTCTACGGCTGCTGAACAAGACTTTTCCTTCCAGGTAGACCTACTGACGTTAGCAGTATGCTGATGTCAGCAATCTGTATAGTGACATTGGCCATGTGAACCTGAAATGCTTCGATCTGGATCACTTGGAGTAACAGGGTCTTTTGGTTGAAGTTTGACTATGTTTGAGTAAGATTTTGATTTTTTATGATTTATTTTGTGATCTTAGGTTGATTTTCCAGATTTCGGTATTTCTCTAGGTATGGAGGGTTTAGGTGGTTTTCAAGCAGTCCAATTGCTTCCTTCAGGATCGTTTTTCTGCTAGGAATCTATTGGGACAAGTCTCATGTCATTTGGTTGTGATTTGAGCGAGTTATGAAGTTTTTCCTCTTTTTGAAATGACGTCCAGACCTGCAACTCTTGTTTTGGGGTTTTTTTTTGTGTGGATCTTGGTGTAGAATGTTCCCTTATCACATGTTTTTGATAGTTTATGGTTTGTGTGATGAGTTGTGCTCGTGTTTGGCTTCTACTATGGCTGTTTCAAGCTTGTATGCTGTAGTTTAGATGGTTTTTGCACTTCTTAATCCCTGTGCATGTGCTGCTTGTGTAGGACTGTGTAGTCCTTTATTTTGGTGTATCTTGTTGTTGTTGTGGTAGTTTTTAGTTGAGGCTTGCAGTCCTTTTTTGTGATTTGGGGGCTGGTTGTCCTCAATCTATGCTGTTTGACACGTTTTAGCCGGCTATGGGTATATCAACTACTTTCAGTTACTTGACAACCTCTGTTCTTGGTTGAGTTGCTGCTCTTGGGCCCTTTGGGCTGCTGTGTGTTTGTGTATTTGGCTTCTCGGACATGCCTGAGATCATCCAGAATGAGTCGGCTCCTTCTTGGGACGAATAATCTGTCATGGTCTCAATCAGCCCGTGGATTGATCTTAGCCTGGGGCAAGTGGGGTTATATCATTGGGGACACTCCCGCTCCTCATTCCAAGGATCCTAGATTTCCCAAGTGGTAGGTCGATGATGCTTTTGTTGTTTCATATCTGCTTCATTCTATGCAGCCTGAGATTACATATTAGTTTCTATGCTCTCCTAAGGAGATATGGGATGCTCTTGAGAAGACGTACTGTGAGATTGGTTAGTTGGCCAACATTTATGAGTTGCGTCAACGGGTTTGACAGTTGAAGCAGGGGGGTCGGTCTGTCACTGCCTATTATTCTTGTTTGTGCCAGGTGTGGAAGGAGATTGACTATGAGGCTCTCTGATGCTGACATTGGAGACTTAGTGGGATCCAGATGGATCTTGGTGGTGCCTACATGTGGAGGACTTATGGAAGACAAGCATTAGAAGCCATGTAAAGACTATGTTGCTGATTGGAAGTCTTTTTATAGGGTTATTTTATGATTTACTTAGTTAAATTTATGTTTTAGTGTTTGGGGACATAGGGGTCATTCTTGTTTTGTTTAAAGGGGGTATTATGGTTTTTTGAGTTTTTCTTATGTTTATTAGAAGGCAAAAATCGTTGGTTTTGTTTTGTTTTGTTTTTTTTTAAGAGATAAATGGTGCACTTTATTGAAAAGGAAAGCAAATAAAAGACAAAAAAAAAAAGCTGAGAACATCATCCAGGAGGTGAAAGAAAAACAGAAATGAATAGGAAAAAAGAAGACAAAAATTACACATCATGGCATCAAATTGAATAGCACTCGATATCGTCAAAATCAGCCCTAATGGACACCCATTCAAATAGAGATTTGTAGATAGACGATAACAACTTTTCATCAGACTGAACCCTACCTTAAAAAATATAAGCTTTCATTTCCTTCCATAAACCCCAACAAATGACCCTCGGAAGAGCACGCCAAATGTTGAGGCATGCTGCCAAAGTCATTAATCCACCAACCCTGAATCAAGTCTGGGAATCGGTTAGGGAAAGCCTAGGAGATCCGAAGATGAGAAAGGAAGAAGCCCCAAACCCTATCCACTATAGGACAATACACAAAGAGATGGTTGACCGATTCTGCCTCTTTCCTACACATGACATAAAGGTTTGCCAAGCTCTACCCTCTGCTTTGGAGATGATTGAGGGTCAGAATTTTATCCAGACATGCGTTCACAAAAAGAAAGACATTTTAGAGGGGATACCCGGATTTTAAATCCTTCTAAAAGGGAACGATACCTTCGCAGAACTACCAATTAACTATTTATGATAGAACTTGGTAGAGAAAATACCTTTATGTAAGGGCCTCTAAACCATGATATCCATCTTATTTAAAACAAGCCTAACCCCAATGAGAACATTCAATAGGTTACAGAACTCCCCCATCTCCCAATCATGCAGATTTCTTCTAATCCTAGGAGTCCACACATTCGCCTCGAAGTCAAAGTAACTAAAGACCGAATTCCACTTATCATCAACCAAAGAAAAAACATTGTTAAGCCTTTCTTTTAGGGAACGCTCCCCAAACCAAAGATCTTGCAAAAATTTGATATCATGACTCGACTCCAATTGAAATATAATGGGCCTTCAGAAAAGATCCTTTACCTTTAGAATAGACTTCTAAATACCACACCCATGCCTCCCATGGGGGGTCCTTAGACTCCCACACTAACTGCTCTCCCAAATCCTGCCACCACCAGCCTACGCTATATTCTATCCCTCTCCTACCAAAACCTCCAAAGGCACTTGGCCAACAACGCATTATTATGATACCTAATCCTCCTAATACCTAAACGACCGTCACAAATTAGTTTCCTAACAACATTCCAATCCACAAGGTTGTAGTGATGGTGCTTGAAAGATTCATTCCATAAAAAGTTTCTAATCGATTTCTCAATATGATTAGCCACGCATGCCGGAATTGTGAGCGAAAGGATATAATTGGAAATGGAATCTAAGACTGCTTTAATAAAGGCTAACCTACCAATTTTGGAGATCAAGAGAGCTTTCCAAGACTCCAATCTACCTTTAATCTTCTTAAGATGTAAGTGCCACTACATGAGCATTTCCTCAACCTACCATCTGGTGTGTCTCAAGCCCTATTTGTTAATAGCATTTCCTCCATTACCACCTTTGCCCTGGTACCCAAGATGAATTTTGTTTGTATCCTGATCTCCATTACAACCAATAGGGGATGACCATTGGTCCAACTAGATGTGAAGAATGCCTTCCTTCATGTAGACCTTGAAAAAGAGGTCTATATGAGGTTACCTTCGGGTTTCCAATATTCTACAGGTAAAGATAAAGTTTTCTGACTCAAAAAGGTTCTCTATGGTCTTAAACAATTTTCTAGAACTTGGTTTGAAAGATTTCGTGGTGTCATGCTTAAGAATGGGTACAAACAGTGTTAAACAGATTGTACCCTCTTCGTGAGGCATCGGAAAAGAAAGGTGATAACCCTCATTGTATATGTTGATATTGTGGTCACGGGTGATGACCAGTGTGAGATTAACAAGTTGAAAGGGTTTCTTGACAAGGAGTTTGAAATCAAGGACTTGGGGATCCTTAAATATTTTCTTCGAATTAAAATTGCTAGGACCAAGGATGGTGTCTTCCTTTCTCAACAGAAGTATGTGCTAGATCTTCTTCAGGACTCTGGAATGTCAGGGTGTAAACCCTGTGAAACTCCTATTGAGTTTAATCACCGGCTGTAAGTAGATGAAGGCCATAGGCTCATTGATATTGGGCGTTGCCAGCGACTAGTGGGGAAACTCATTTACTTGACATTGACTAGATTGGACATCTCCTATGTAGTGGGCGTAGGTTTGTACATGCTCCTATTGCTAAGCATCTTGAGGTAGCTTATTGCATTATTAGATATCTGAAGACGATTCCAGGTCAAGGACTCTTGTATGGGAGGAGACAGGATCTCTGAGTTAAGGCCCTTACAGATGCAAATTGGGCAGACTCTGTCACTAATAGGAGATCTACTTTAGGCTATTGTATCTTTGTAGGAGGAGATCTTGTTACTTAGTGTAGCAAAAAACAACTGGTGGTAGCAAGGTCAAGTGCAAAAGCAGAGTTTCAAGCCGTGGAAAATTGAATTTGTGAGATGCTATGGATACGTGGCTTTCTTCGAGAGTTAGGATTTAGCTTTCATGGTTTTATGCGGTTTTATAGTGATAGTAAGGCCACGATTATTATTGCTCACAATCTAGTTCAGCATGACAGGACTACGCATATTGTGGTTGAAAGGCACCTCATCAAGGAGAAGCTCCAAACATAACAAATATGTATTTCCTTTGTAAAAACAGATGATCAGTTGGCCAATGTGTATTAAAGGCCTATGTAGTCCTAATTTTAGTAAGATTATTAGCAAGCTTGGCATTTACAATATTTAAATATCAGTTTGAGGGGGAGTGTTGGTGTATATGAGGAGTTATGTGAGCACAATATATGAGGAAATGTATGTCTTTTGCATATATTGGGGTATACTTGTAAATATCCTAGAGTATTCATTTACTCTTCTCTTTATTAAATAAAGTATACTCGTATTGGAGAAGTGTTCTCCCTATATACGATTTTCCCCAAATACCTCTTCTCTTTTCTCTCTTCTTCCTACAAACCCAAACTCTTCAACAACTAATTTCCACGAAAGATTCTTATGGCTGAACTGGGATTTCCAATGCAAGGTCCCATGAACTTATATTGTAACAATAAAGCAGCTATCAGCATTGTACAACCCAGTCCATCATGATCGATCTAAACTTTTTGAAGTTGATCGCCTTTCATTAAGGACCATCTGAAGTCTGGAAATATTTGTATGCCATTTGTTAAGATCGAAGATCAGCTGGCTGATATCTTGAACAAAGGGCTGAATAATGTTGGGTTTTCTTCGATTGTTTTCAAGCTAAGAATGTGGGATCTCTACTCCCCAGCTTGAGGGGGAGAGTTAGAGAATACATATCTTGTGTATGTGGATTCATAAAAAAAAATGTTGTGTATGTGGGATATACTTTGTAATTACTTGTATGTTCGGGGTTTCTTTTGTATTTGTATTGTATTGGTATGGTATACCCATGTATAAAGTATAAATACTAATGAGGGAAAAGGTGAGAGAGATACTCTCCTATGTTTTCCCCAATCCCTCTTTTCTTCTCTTTTCCTCTTTCTTCCTTCTTCTCCACAAAACCCTAATTTCTCTCTTCCTCTTCCCCTCCAACTAAATCGACTTTCTTCCCATCATTTTTTTTGATGAATTTCTTTCTTTCTTTCTCAAATTAGAAAGCTCCAACTAACATTATTGGATTGGTCTTCCATATTGGAATTTGTTTTTTGATAAATAACACCATACTGGAGGAGTTTCATGAGCTGGAGTGCTGCTAGTAGGAGAATGGGTATCTATGTATGGGAAAATGCAATTGTTGTATAGGCGTCTCGTTGTCTTTTGATTTTTTTTTTTTTTTGAAATTCAAAATTTTAATTAATTGGTGAAAATCTCTCATCTCTTTCCTTTGTATCTTTGCACATTTTTTATACCATCAATGGAATCTTACATCTCTTGTTGTGTATCAGAAAGAATATTATCTATTAGCCTATTAGGTGATAGCAAAAACATAATATTGTTCAACAAATCCCTCAAAGGTTTTGTTATTGCGTATCTGGCTAAATTTTGTTTCAATATAACCATTGAAAGGTTTTGTTTTTGGCCTTTTTTTTTAATTGGCTACAAAAAGAATTTATTGAATGGTAGAGATGTCACTAGAGAATACATCCCTGTGGACCCTGGTATAGACATGCCACTGCAACTTTCTGTTTGTTGTTTCAGGCCCTTGCAGTTTAGTGTGTACTCTAGAATAGTTTTTATGAAATTTTAATGGTAGCAAATATTTGCAAAAGCTTACAGTTTTATTGTCAATATTTATTTGAGATATATAATATATAATAGGATAATTAATGTTAAAACTGTGAATGTTCACCTATTTTAACTTTTGCTTTTAATTGGAAGGATATCTGTCAAGCCGATCCAAAATTACTTACTGCTCATTGGACAATGCTTTTGCCTACCAGTGATGTGCTACAACCAAGGTGAAACATAATGATTCTGTTGGATTTTTTTTAATTCTTCTACTTACTACTATTTTTTTTGTTTTTTTGTTTTTTGCCGAAGGTCTTTTTCTTCCACTTTTTATTTATTTTACTTGTTTATTCTACAGGAAGTATGAGGCAACTCTAATGACATGCTTGCTATTTGATCCTGTTTTAAAGGTATTGATGCTGTTGTATTTATATAATGTTTCCTTTGTTGCTCTTCTATTTGTCTCACCTATGCATTGAAGCACACCTGGTTTCTTTTTGGGAAAATTACCACTGGCTGCCTTGTTATAAAGCTGTTGATGTCTCACTGTCTTGAAGTTGATAAGTTACTTGCAACTGTCATTTTAAGCTTTTATTTTCTATTTTTACTTTTTTTTTTTATCTTTATGAAAAGACCATAATGCCCTCACTTCTTGAGTTAGTTTGGACATAAAACAGTGGAAAGGGAAATATATTTTTTGGTATTTTCATCATGAAAAAATTAGGCAGTTGCAGTAACTTCTAAATTTTGAGGTACGGTTAAATCAATGCCTTTGTAAAAAGGCAGCCAGTGGTAATTTTCCCTTACTTTTTGTTGTTTTGCTTAATGGTTCTTACTGTCTTGTGTTTCTTTCTTGCAGTTATTAGAAAGATTTTCTTTAATGACTTTCATGATTGTAGTCTCTCTGGTACCCCTAGCTCACAGATCCTACTTTGTGGTGTGTAGGCACGCCTTGCGTCTGCCTCAACTTTAGCTGCCATGTTGGATGGGCCTTCATCAGTTTTTCTGCAGGCAGCGGAATACAAAGAATCCACTAAATGCGGATCATTTACTGCATATTCATGCTCCATTGGTCAAATATTAATGCAACTTCATACTGGTATATGAAAAGTAACTGTTGTATTTTGTTCAATACAAACTAAACCCTTTATTTTTGGGCGCTTCTTTGAAGTTTCACATTCCCTTATTGATGGCGTGCCAAATATTTTTAGTTCCATTTTGATCTATGTGGTGCAGGTATGCTGTACTTGATTCAACATGAAACTAATAGCGGATTGCTGGCTTCTGCCTTTAAAGTTCTCATGCTTTTGGTTTCAGCTACACCGTATGACTCCATTTTAAATTTTCCAGTATTTACTGTATTTGTTTCATTAATCTTTACATTTTGTTGGTATTTCCTGGCACATTCAGCTTAATCTAACTGCACTTAATTCATGGAGTTAGCATTCTATTTTACCCTATAAATGTATGAACTCCTAACCATGCTATGTATCTTCTTCTTTTTTAGTAAGAGGTCTTTAATCTTTTTTCTTTTGTAATCTGGTTATTACTGAACAGATATGCTCGAATGCCTGGAGAGTTGTTGCCAGCTGTTATTTCATCTCTGAGAACAAAGATTCTAGAGGGTTTCCCATTTAAAGCTGATCAGACTGGTCTTCTGGTTAGTTCTGCTTAGCTTTGGTGTCTAGGCTAGAGTTATTGACGATGTCTTTATTATATCTGAACTCTTTTGATAGGCCATTGCTCTTAGTTGCTTGCGGGCAGCACTGTCTACTTCACATCCCTCTCCTCAGGTCAAAGAAATGCTTCAAGAAGAAATATCAACAGGTTTGTCTTTATTTTAAGAATATAAACTTAGCTTTTTTTAAATTTAAGCTGGTGAGCAGAATTTGGTAAGCCATAGCCAGGATTTTTGGGTGCAAAAGTACCTTGCTTGTTCCTTTGTGGACTAGTACTCCAGTACATTTCAAAGGAGATCGTCTACAGCTCTAAAGTTCTCTACAGTCCAAACGGTCATATCAGCCACAAAAGTTGTTGTGATTTGACTGAATTTGATATTCAAATCTTGAAGGTGTCAAATCACAGCTACTTATCTGGCTGTGATAGGGGCTCTTTTGGACTGTATGGTGATTTAGAACTGTAGACGATTTCATCTCAGTATATTCATTGGGTTTGGTAGAACCATTTGTATTTCCCAATCATGCAATAGTATTAATTGTGAAATTTATATGGTGTAAGAGATACAGCATCGTCTTAACACACTCACTAGATTTTTTTTGAGAAGTTCCAATAAGAGAAGAGGGAGACAAACAAACCGGTTCACTTGGCTAGTGAACACAAACAATGAAAAAAAAAGAAGAAGAAAAGCATAATGGGGAAATAGCAAACCATACAACGAACCAAAAGCAGAAGCAATCTTTTTTTTATTTTTTTATTTTTTGTAATTAACGATGAAATTTTATTCAAATAGGAAAAAAGAGATACAAGCTACTAATACATCAACAAAGGGAAAACCCCTAAGCACAGCTATTGAGGATTGTGCTGCCACTAAACAAAGATAACCCGACCCCCAATCGATGAGCTTGTCAGCCAGAGTGTTTGGTTCCCTCGGAACATGAACAAGAGAGATACCCAATGGGATTGATAATTCCTGACCCATAAACAAACTGTGCCAGGTGCCATGAACCAATCCCTTTCCCTAACCCCCATCCAATAGCTACAGCTGAGTCCTCCTTTACAATGCAGCCCTCAACCTCTATACTTTTAAGTTCATGCAGTTATATGAGGAGTCCAAAGACCTATGCTCTTGTAGAGTTTCATACACCCAACGGTCCACAAAGAACACAAATTACATTACCATTACAGTCTTACTATGCATCCAAAACCCGGCAGACCTATGGTGCCTTTGGAGGACCCATCAAAATTGATTTTAGGTCACTAACCAGAGGAGGCTGCCAAAGTGTAGACACTTTATGCACCCCCCGAGGGAATTGAGAGAGATCCCAGTAATCCAATCCCTCGTAAATATCGACAATGAGAAGCCATTGAATTCTTTTGCAACAATTAGCCAACTACCCACTTCTCTTATTATTGATTCCACTACATCACTACAAGCTCTACATTTTCTATTGTTTCTTTCCCTCCATATACCCAGAGAACTCCATGCAATAAAACAGCCGAAAATAACCTCCCACGAATACTAGGACCACCACAATTCCATTGAGATATAAAAGGCAACACCTTCTCAGGAATTACCCATAGGTATTGCAAACTAGAATGGAAGTAGTTCCATATTTCTTTTGCAAAACTACAATGAATAAAAATGTGCTGCACAGATTCACAATCATTTTTTCATAACACACTCCAGTGAGGAGATAATGATAAGAAAGTTCTCCCGTCCATGGTGTTGATTCAATTTAATGCCACTGTCCATGTGAAAGCTTTGACCCTTGGAGGCACAGGAGGTTTCCAAATTTTTTTGTATGGGAAGACTCCAAAGGAGTCTTGGGATTTTATGTGGGCCAAGAAAAAAGATCGAGATAAGAATTTTCCAGAGGACTCAAGGATTCAAATCCTCATGTCAATGAACAAGTTGGAAATGAAGACTTCTTTTAAACTTGCAAGAAGAGACGTTAACCGATCCACCTCCCATTCAAATAGATCTCTAACAAAGGCAAGGTTCCATGAAAGACCTGTTGGAGAACTAGAAAGAACATCAGAAATCATGGCATCTTTTTGAGAAGATATATTGAACAAATGTGGGAAAGAGGATGGAAGACTTTTGTCCCCCCACCAAAGGTCATTCCAAAATTTGATAGAGCAACCATCACCTTAGACTAACCAGACACGTGGAAGAAACAATGGAAATAACTGAATAATATTCTTTATGTTAGAGACATGGTGGGAATGACCGGAGAATTACAATCTCATCCATTTGAACTCATCCCATACTTAAAATTGTGGAATGCCATAAGCTGCTCCCCCCCCCCCCCTCTCTTTTCCTAAGAAAATTGCCACAACCATTTTCCAAGGAAAGCCAAATTTCCTTCTTTAATATGCCCAATACCTAGTCCAGTTTTTTCTTTCGCTTGCATACATCCTCCCACTTCACAAAATGATCGTATTTGGCAATTCCATCTTCCCATAGAAAATCCCCCTGGCACTTCTCTAAAGAGTGAACAACCTTGGTAGGCATCTTGAATAGGGACATGTAACAAACTGGAAAATTAGATAATGCAGCCTTAATCAATGTTATTCTCCTCCCCTTAAAGAGATACAGGATTTTTCTAACCTATCAATTTCTTTTGAATCTTCTCCACCACAGGGTTCCAAAAAGAGTTAGATCTCGTGGAGCCTCTCAAAGGAAGGACTAAGTATTTCAAAGGCCACGAATCTACTCTGCATCCAAGAATCCTAGCATAAGAAGACATCTCCAATTCATCCATGTTAATTCCCACCATACAAGATTTGGAGTGGTTAACTTTTAATCCGGAGATCGTTTAAAAATTCTTCAGAATATACTTCAAATGCAACACTTCATTCTTGTTAGCTTTTAATAAAGTAGATGGTATCATCAACAAACTAAATGTGAGAGATGGACATATCATTATTTTTTAACTGATATCCTTTAATAAGTGATTGGGACTTAGCTTTAGCCGTTGATTCACTAAAGGCATCCGCCACAAGTGTGAATAAAAATCGGGATAATGGGTCACCTTGTCTCAATTCACACAAGACCCAAAGAACCATTTAGAAGTATCATTAAGAATTACTGAAAAGCGGGAATTAACCAAACACCCATCTTTCCAATTGATCTATTTAGCTTCACAACTCTTTTTTGCTAGAACCCATTGAAGGAAATCCCAATTCACACGATCATAGGCTTTTTCCAAATCAATTTTGCACACCGACCCTGACACTTTTGAATTATTCCTTCAATACACACATTCATTTACATTTAATATTCCATCTATGATTTGTCTAACTGTGACCAAGGTATCAAATGTCGATGAAATGTCAAAAATATCGGCCAACATATGTCGGTGTCGACCAAGACTGACACGAAAGATGGGTGAAGTTTTAAAATTACAAAATATCAGTTGAAATTTCGATAATGTCTACATGTTGACCGAATTTCGACCATTTCTACCTTTTTTTTGTAGAATGTTGACACGTGTCGACATGTCAAGAAAAAAAAAAAAAAAAAAAAAGTGGAGAAGAAAGGCAGAAGAAGAGAAGAAACGAAGAGGAAGAGGAAGATAAAGTACTTGTCGTTGCAGCCACAGCTTGCCATCACCCCTCCAACCGGTGTTGTCGTTGCTGCGTTACGATAAGCGGTAACTCCTCTCTCTTGGTTGCTGCAGACCTCCTCTTCTCTCTCTCTCTCTCAGGTTGTTGCATTGACGGTAAGATCTCTCTCTTTTCTTGAATCTGTTTTCTCTTTTACGAATTGGAGTCTTAGGCTCAGATGAGATTTATAATTTGTGGGAAGGGAAACACGATTTGGGTATATTGGAAACATTTTATGCTAATTACAATTACACCCTTTTTTAAACATGTTAATTTACCGAAGTACCCTAACACATTTTTTTAGCCACCATATTTATCTTAAAACCATGTTTCAACCCTGAGACACCAAACTAGTATTTACTGTAACACCATCTTTTAATCATGTTACCTTACAAAGACACTCTACCACCTATCATACCCTATATTGACATAACACCCTCTTATAATCCTTGCTAATTTACTAACAAAACTTAACCACCGTCATTTAACCCTTTACCATAATACTTTCTTTTTCAATCTCTTTTAATTATCAAGACACCCTAATCCTTTATTGAACCCCTATCTTTACCATAACGCCCTCATTTAACCCCTATATTTACCATTACAACCCCTGTTTTATTACCAAGACACCCTAACCCATCCTATAACCTGTGTATTTAACATAACACCCTCTTTTAACCCTTGTTAATTTAACAAGGCACCTTAAACCCTGTCCATTAACCCCTATATTTATAATAACATCCTCTTCTTACCACTCTCAATTTTGTGAGACACCTTAACTCCTGTATTTAACCCCTTTATCTACCACAACACCCTCTTTTAACCCTTGTTAATTTATCAAGACACTCTAATCCCTGTCTTTTAACTCCTATATTTGTCATAACAACCTCCTCTAACCCCTCTCAATTTACTGAGACACCCGAACCTTTGTATTTAACCCCTTTATTTATAATAACACTTTTTAACCTCTACCAATTTATTGAGACACTCTAACCTCTTTTCTTTTATAGCTGATTTTACCATAACATTGCAAAGATACCCTACCCTAACCCATGTACTTATGGTCCTTATACCCTTGTGTTTACAATAATGCCTATCAAATATGTATGGAAAGTTTATAAATGATCAACTAGTTAGCATAATTATCTATTTACCTATTTATCATGTATTCATTATTACCTATATTAGTTTATATGATATATATAGCTTTAAAAGTTGAGTTATATTTTTTTTATCATCTCCTAAAATATGGATGAATATTTCCAAAATATTTCCAAATGTTTCCTAAGTTTCCATAATTTCTACAATATTTCTTTCCGACATTTCCGACATATGTCTTATTTTGGCCCGACCGACATTTCCACTAACACCAACATTTTGAACCTTGACCATGACAAAGACTCCTTAAGCTTTTGATCTCACCTTATTCATGACTCCCCTTAATCTCTAAGATAACACTTTGACAATGATTTTATAAAGGCTGCTCATGAGGTTAACATGATGAAAATTTGAGAAGTCCTTGGCCTCATTCGGAATAAGAACTATGAAAGTGGCATTAGTTTCCTTCTTGACAATTCCCCTTTCAAAAAATTCTATAAAAACTTTCATCACATCATCTTGAAGGATGTTTTTTTTTTTTTTATAAGAGAAATTTCATTAAGAGAAAAGGGATGAGAAATCCCCAAAGACAAAGAAACATCCAAACAACCAAAAAACCAACCAAAAAGAGAGGACTAGTTACATATGAACAAATTCTGGCAATCCCTTTTTGTACAAGTCACTGAATAATCGATCTCTAGCCCACAGTTAAGACCCCAAAAACAAGCCAACTCCTTTGCTTACCTATACACGTTCAAAGCTGGTTGTGCTTGACCTTCAATTGCCCTATAATTTCTTTCAAGCCAAATTCCACAGCACACCGCAGGACAAATAAGCTTCCAAAGAGTTTTCCCTTTCTTGGAAATCCCATGGATGTTCTACGACAAGATCAATAGACTTATCCTCGAGGGGAACACTCAAGCAAGACCAATTTCTCTTAGAAGCAAGGACCACACTTCATAAGCCAAAGGGCAATGCAGGAAAAGGTGGTTAATGGTTTCAGCTTCCTACATACAAAGAAGGCAAATGTTGGGAAAAATCATCCCCCTAGATTGAAGAAGATCAATAGTGGGAAGGCAGCCCCTTACAATAGTCCACAAGAAGAAGGGCACCATAGATGGAATTTTGAGACTCCATAAGATGGTCCATATGGGATCCCTCTCCTCCTTGTCCTACTTTGTGTCCCTCCAAGATTTGGCTGAGAAATTTCCATTCTTAGAGAAGCTCTAGTGCATACGGTCCTCTATAGACATATCTAACTGAATTGGATCCACAAAGCCAAGGAGGTTTATCATCTCCCCAACCTCCCAGTCATTTAATCTTCTACAAAGATCCACATTCCAAGCCCCTTAGTCTATAAAGTTCTCCATCGGCACTTTAATAATCCCTGACATTTTTTTTTTGAAAAGTGAAATTTCATTACGAGAAAAGGGATGAGAGATCCCTAAAGACAACAAAAAACAAACTAACAAGCCAAAAGGCGCGAGGCCAAAAAGCCAAGAAAAGAAAGACAAATTACAAGCAAAAAGAGCATCAATCCCTTTTGGTGGATACTACCGAGTAGTTCTCCCCCAATTTACAATTTACCCCCCCAAAAACACACCAATTCCTTTGCTTTCTTAACAACATTCAGAACTGGTTCCGCACAGCCTTCAAACATTCTTTGATTTCTCTCAAGCCAGATAGACCAACAAATAGCCAGGTAAAGCAAATTCCATAAGGTCCTTCCCTTTCTGGTAACTCCAAATATTTTCCAAGACATTAGCAAAGAGGAGAGATCTTGGGGAAACACCCAAAGTAGGCCAATCTCCCTAAGGAACATGTTCCAAACCTCCATAGCAAAGGAGCAAGATAAGAAGAGGTGATCAATGTTTTCCGCATCTCACATACAAAGAATGCAAATATTAGGGAGTATCATCCCTCTCTTTTGGAGAAGATCAACTGTAGGCAGCTGCCCTCCTAAGGAAGTCTAAATAAAGAAAATGATTTTTGACGGGATTGTTAGCTTCCAAATTTTATTCCAATAACCACTTGACACCCTATCCATTCACACGGTCTCCCCAGAAGATTTCACGTTGAAGAGGCCATTTTTGGAGGGGATCCAAATAAGCTAGTCCTCCATTTCCATTCTAGGGATAATTGGCTGAATCAAGCTAATCAAGTTTTCCATCTTTGACAATTCCCAATCATTTAGCCGCCTACGTAGGTAGACATTCCAAGCCCCATTGGTACCTTCTTGAATCCAAAAATCGTTAACTTTAGCTGTCGGCATACTAGTTAGACGGAAGATAAGGGGAACTTCTCCCGCAAGAGGCCTGTTTGAACACCATCTGTCCTTCTAAAATAGGGTTGTGGAGTCCGAACCCATTTCAAATCTTGTTTTACTGAAAAAGTCATTGCTACCGTTCATAATTGCCCTCCAATAGCTACATCCATAAGGGAGGTGAAGAGTGTTAGAGATCTACTCAGTGGAGCAACCAATTTTATTACTAATCACTTGCCTTCAAAGGTTGTTTGGTTCCCTTCCAAAATGCCATAACCATTTTGAAAGAAGAGCTCTATTGATGTCCCTAATACGGCTCAAGCCCAAACCCCCTAGATGTTTTGGCTAACATATATCATCCCAAGTGATCAAATGCATACCTTCTTTGTTGACCCCTTTTCCCTATAAGAAGTCCCTTTGACATTTCTCAATTTTCCTTTCAACTGAAGCCAAAATGGATAGGAGCAAGAGGAAATATGTGAGAAGACTCGCTAACACAGATTTTAGGAGAACCAATCTCCCTCCTTTGGAAAGAAAACTCCCTTTCTAGCCAGTTGATCTTTTGTTAATACGAGAGAGCACCGGGTTCCCAACCGCTGAGTTTTTGTAAGTAGCTCTCAATGGTAGCCCAAGGTAAGTTGTAGGGAGAGAACCCACCGAGCAACCCAAGCAATCGGCGAAACGGTCCAAGTTGCCTACATTTCTGACTCCAAAATTTTTGCTCCTAGATAGATTGACCTTCAACCCAGAGACTGCCTCAAAAGAATGGATGGTGCATCGAAGATAGAGAACTTGAGTTTCCGAGTCTTTACACATTATGAGAGTATCATCAACAAACTATTAATGTGAAATTGCAAAACCATCTTGACCCACTCTAAAGCCTTCAAGCATTCCTCCCTCAAAAGCTTTAGAAAGGAGGGCCCCAAAAGCTTCCGCAACAATGAGGAAAAGGAATGGGGAGAGAGCGTCCCCTTTCCGAAGACCTCTGGAAACATGAAAAAAGTCCACAGAGGATTCATTAATGAGAAGAGAGAAAGAGGTCGAGCTAACACATTTTTTCATCCATTTGCACCATTTTTTACCAAAACCCATTCGCCTCAACATGTAAAACAAAAAAGCCCAATTAACTCCGTCATACACTTTTTCAAGATCTAATTTGCATAAGATTCCCAAATCCCTTTTTTTTAATAACTTCATCAATACATTTAGTTGCCACCATAACCCCATCCATCGCCTGTCTTCCTTTGAGGAATGCACTTTGGTTAGAAGATATCACTTCCGAAAGAACTACCTTCAGTCTGCATGCTAGAGTTTTAGCCAAAATTTTGTACACACTGCCCACAAGACTAATTGGCCAAAAGTCAGAAACCTGTTAGCATGCTCACATTTAGGAATGAGAGATAAAAGTAGCATTACTCCCAAGGTCCAGAAAATTTTGGTCATGGAAATTATTCATAGTATCCATCAAATCCATTTTAATTGTATCCCAACACTGCTTAAAAAAAGCCATGTAAAGCTATCCGGGCCTAGGGCTTTGTCATCGTCAATGCTCCACACCACCCTTTTTACTTCATCTTCCTCAAAAGGACGTTTAATCTAGACACGAGAATTTGCTGAGATTCTCTTGAATTGGACCCTGTTTAACTTAGGTCTGCGGATACCTGGCTCTCTAAACAACCTCATAAAATAAGACACCATGTGGTCCTTTAATTGATCCGAGGGAACCTCATTCCCATCCCCATCAGATAGAGAGTGAATATAATTTGTATTTCTTCTACAGGACGCAACACGATGAAAGAAGCAGGTGTTCTTGTCTCATTCTTTCAACCACCACACCTTAGCTTTCTGTTTCCATTTTATTTCTTCGAGGCAAGTAATTTTTTTATACTCTTGCTTAGCCAAGTCCCTCAAGTGTCTATGGGGTTCTTGCAAGGATCCTTATTCCTCCATTATGTCCCAAGGAAGAATTTCCTCCAACAAATTCTTTTTCTTAGTCTCAATAGAGCCAAAAGCCTCCTTAGACCATGTTTTGATCTGCTCACAAAGGAGCTTCAGCTTTAATCTTAGACGTTGGCCTGGCTTGCCGGTTACTTCGAATGAGCCCCACCAATTATGCACTAAGTTCTTAAAATTGGGAACTTGTAGCCACAGGTTTTCGAATTTGAAAGGCTTTGGGGGTTCCTTCCACTTGCTTATCACATAGCACAATGGGGGAGTGGTCCAAAACAGGTTTAGGTTTGACCAGGCCTTTGGAGAAGGCAAAGGAGATGTCCCATTTGGCAGAGGTCAGAAATCTATCCAACTTGCTCATCACCAGAGGAGATTGCATATTCGACCAGGTATAAAAAGTCCCTGCAATTGGCACATCTCTGAGAAATTGGTTATTTATGAATTTGGTAAACAATTTGGCTCCTGAAGTTAAACCACCCTCCCCAGACCTGTCTTCCGGAGATAAGATTTCATTTAAATCCCCACAAATGCACCACAGGCCGGCAAGCAGATTTTTGAGGTCATTAAGTTCTTGGAAAAACAGAGGCTTCAGCTCTTGCACACAAGGCCGTAAACACCTGTGATAAGCCATTCATCATCAGTACCCTTTCTCTTCCCTTTCATTGACTGAGAAATTATTCACCCAATGTTGAGAAATCTCAATCTTCCTTGTGTCCCAAACGATCTAGATGTCTTCAGAAGCCCCCTTGAGGGCAAACAGACTCCATTTACAAGAGAGAAGGGGAAAATTTGCTGAATAAGCGAACGAGGTATTGATTTCTGCTTGGTTTCCAAAAGAACAACAATCTCCACAAAACTGGAGTTAGCAATATCTTTTACTTGCATACGCTTTTCAGCTCTCCCAAGCCCCCTAACATTCCATGCAAGAATAGAGAAATGCATATAAATAGTAAAGAGCCCGAGTGAAACAAAAGGAAGATAAATACTTACTGGTATAGGAGGGAAAATTCCTCCTACCTCTTAAGCGTTCTTTGAATGCTGATCGAAGACTCTGAACCTCCCTATTCCATCTTTTGGTCTCCTTTTTGGATCCGCAATTGAGATTTCTCTTTCTAAAGCAGTAAACAAATTAATCGCCTGCCTTTCAACTCCATTGAAAGATGCCCCCAAAAAATTACTTGCAACAATCATTTGGCTTAGCACCCACATCGACATCTCAGAAAGTGCCGACACTGATTCAACAACAGTTATCAGTTGAAGACCATTTTCTCATTCTAAGCACCAAGAAGGCTTGAACACGGACCTTCGAACAGGGGATCCATGCTCCAGGATTGCAAGTTGATTACGAAGAGGTTGCTCATCCAAATTTTCTTCAATATGTTCAGAATCGAGCACCGCTAGATCCTCTGTCTGAAAACTATCGACATTTCCGTTCCTGATGCTTTGTGAAGCATGTGCCATGGTTGGGAGTTTGCTTGGGACTGGATCTTCATGGGGGTTCACAGGTCTCTGGTCTGGAACTGAGGGGTTAAGAGCTGTCGCCGCTCGGATATCACTCGAATGTCCTCCAGTTTTCTACCCAAAATGTTGAAGGACCCAGTCTTTGGTCCGCAATGACAAAGAGGATGTGCGATTCTTGAAAGACCAATTTTTCCCTGAGTTTAGGGCCGTGGGGCGGTGAGGAATCGTGGGTAAAGAGGGTATTGGCCATTTATTACAACCCTTATCAATGATTTTTCCCATTTGCCCTTTATGCATTCCGAGCATAGAAATTCCTTAAGGGGTTATCGGGAGATTTCCTTTATGCAAATGGAATTCTCTAAGTAAGCCCTCCCTAGATGGTGGAAGGGAACCACTATGCAGGGAGTAATTTAGACATTCCACCCCTTCATCCCCACAACATACGTACAATTCGAAATTTGAATTCGTAGAATCCTGTATGGAGTCACTTACTCACTTTGACTTAGAGAAACTATTCGTTGGACGGTTATTCTTGGCAACCGTTGATGCTAATGCTGGCAGGGGGCAATCGCCGGACTAAAAGATGTCCAACCAGTCATCTTCCACGATCACCATTACTGGATATGAGCATTCACCTGGGAATAAAGTCAATCGAGGTGGGTTTGAGTTGTAGCTTGGCCTATCTAAGGTTGGATTTTGTCTGAGTCTTCCAATCGATGAATTTCGAACCCCCACAACGTCTTCCAATGAAGTGCAAGACATTATCAGTCCATAAATGGAGAGGGAGGCCTCTCAGACATATCTAGAAAGGACGACGTAAGGAGCTCGCGTCTTTAGTACCCAACGCAGAATGCCATTTATGAAACATAAGGGCTCCCGGAGAGACCATTCGGGAGCCGTGGGCATCAAGCCAGCATGCCTCCATATAACTGTTTGCGAAGAAAATTCCACGATTTTCTGCAAGAGGAACAATATTTGCCCTGTTCCTGCGTAAAAGGGCACACGTAATAATATCCTCAATTTCACCCCAGGATAAGGAAGGGGTAACCCTTTCAATACAAACACAGTGTAGAAGTTTTTTAAATCTCCCCTCTAAGCTTTGACGAGTGTGAGGAAAAGTTTTCGTATCTACTTTGTTGCGACGATTAGGATAAGGGGTAGTAATCGCTGGAAACTCATGATCTTTAGGGTGAAAGGGGGATTTGGGAACAGATTTCAGGGGTGAAAAATCCCTTCGTAACAAATATTTGACATTTTCCCAACCAGATCCTTTAACGTCCGCCGGGATAATGATGTGTCTCCCCTTAGACAACCTTGGAGTCATAGAGAGGATAACATAACCACCTCTCTCATTTTGTTTCCTCTGAAACACGATCACCCTGTCCCCCTCGTCCTTAGTTTTTACAAGTTTATAGCTATCAGGCAATTTGCAAGCATCACCAAACAGGGTGGACAGCCAATCGACGGAGCTTTGACGGACTTCCACGCTTACAGCATACCCAGATCCACGTTCCGTTAGACAAACAAACACCGTATTACGATAAATCGATTTAGAAAATTCAAAAGTTTTATTCTCAACCACACAGATTGTCATGAATTCTCAACCACATAGGTAATTGGCAAATCAAATGCAAATATTTATCGGCACCTCAACAAAGAGTGTATTTAAGATCTAAATGAAACTATTAAGCAAAGGTAAAGTCCCAACAAAATATTTATCCTATCCAGATATCTATTCCTGGTAGTGAACCTACAAGCAAAGATCGCAAATAATATAACGAGTCAGGAAATGGGAATGTGGCAACCAGTGTTGAGGAGACCTGTGTTTGGTTGGGAGATTCCTGTGATTGCAAACCTATTGGAGAGATTGGAAGCATCTCAGAATTCTACAGCACAAGAAGATAGCAGACTATGGGCCTCGGGTCCAAGAAAGAAGTCATGCTTTGAGCAACAAAGGGATTTGGCTTGCGAGGCGGAATAGGGTAGGGGATTCCTGCATAAGGGCTCTAGGGGAGCACCATCTATCTCTCTAGAAATAAGTTTTAGGGCCGGATCCCACTTCAAACATGGTCCCTCTCATAAACTCAGTAATGTCATTCATAATAGCTCTCCAACAACTGCAACAATAAGGGAATAAGGGTTTTTTGGATTCCCATTCGTTTAGAGTGCCATACTTAGAAGCAATCACCTGACGCCATAGACTCTCTGACTCCTAACCAAATCTCCACAACCATTTTGAAAGAAGAGCCTTGTTCACATCCTTGATACGACTAATTCCAAGACCACCAAGCTTCTTAGGCCTACAAGTGTCTGAAGACTAACATGGAAAAACCATTGGGCCTAGGAGACTTATCATTTTCCATGCTAAAAATGGCATCCCTCACCTCTTCCACCGAGTTAGACAATGCCGAATCATTCTCTAAATGCGTAGTGACTAGGGAGTAGCTTATCAATAGTTGTCTCATGATTCATGAAAGTTGAGTTCTCTTAGACCAAAACACAAACCACTACTCAATGTTAGTCTTTTCTAATTGAACACTAGTCTTGAATGGAATTGAAAATAATGACATAGAGATCATCAAGATTAGTGACTTTGTTTTCAAAGATTCTCCTGTTATTCTCCCTTCACATAGTCTAGCAAAGAGCTGTAGGGAGTGATGAGGACATTGAAGCAAGGTGGGGCCCACATGTGACCATGGTGGGGTCCACATATGACGAGGAGCAAGGGGGAGCATGAGAGTATCTTAGCAAGAGTTGAGTTTTGTTTTAGAGTGACTTAGTAGAGATTTTATAGTTTATTTTCAGTTTCCATTAGTTATTAGAGTAGGACATGGATGAAATTTTAGTTTTTTATATACGACAAAGTTGTAACTAGCTTCAAAATAGGGTTTTTGCTGGGAGAAATCTCTCCCACACGATTTGAGAGGGGGGGGGATATCTTTATGTTTGACAGCTAGGATTAAATTGGGGGGGGGGGGGCTTGGCTTATAAAAAAACCCCCATTTTTTGTAAATGTTTTAAAAATAAAATTTGAATAAAATTTTGAAGCTAAACTGT
>JAOXJP010231728.1:0-10586 GCA_025762735.1 Platanus orientalis | reverse complement strand
ATTTTTCTTCATCTCTTACTAGATCTATGTAAGCTTGATGATTCTAGATATTCCATAGAACGATTTCTTTCATTATTCCTTGGTAAGAACTTTTGTTTACATAAAATTACGGGTTCCTCATGTTTATTTATGTTTTAGTTAAGATTTACTTATTCCCTTGTTCTACTACTATAGATTCATTGGAATCCTAAGTTGCTCTCTATAATTGAATGTAAGAAGGATAAATCATTGTGGAATAAAAAAGGGGAAAATGAGTTATATTCCATATGCTTGATGTTTGCCTTGATTTCCCTATACTTGAGATTTCCATTTATATCACTAATGTTAGTTGGTAGTTTTTTCTTATTTGATTGGCTCAAAGTTGTGTTTTTTTTTTAATCATATTTCACATGCTATTTGGCCATTAATGTTATTATTATGCTTTCCACTTGATTATATTTACTTAGACTTAATCTGATGAGCTCCACATTATCATCATTGCGTTTACATGTCTTGTTTAGAACTCTAATCGTATTGTTGATTTTGGAAACTTAGAAGAGGAATTCTGAACATTTGGTTTTGGTATGAAGTATAAGCTATTGTTGACTGGTTTGGATTAGATTGGTTTGGGAGACGTTGTCCCACATGTATGTGTTAGAGGGGTTATCCCACACTCATTGCATTCATTAAGGGAGGTGTTTTCCATAGGTAAGCATATTGAAGGGATGTGTTTTTTCCAATGGATTTTGAAGTATTTGTATGAACTCGAGGATTTGGTTTGATTTGATTTGAGGTATGCCTTGTTAGAAACCCTTTATGGGTTAAGTGAGTTTGTGGGTTGTAATGGACTTTCATGAGCATGCATACGGTTTAATATCTACTAACTAAGGTAGTGTATTCGAGAGACGCTAAGGCATATCTATACGAGTAAATTGTAGTGAACATTTGCATTGTATGTTGCACTTTCCTTATGAGCTACACATTATCTATTTCAGCTATGAATTTTTGTTTGTTTTAGCTTTAGTACCTTTGGCTCCTTATTAAAGATTGATCATTTTTCTTGTTGGTTTGATTCATTTATGTCACGCATGTTCTTATTTAGTATTGAGTTATAAATATGCATACTTCGATTTACTCCGTGGGACATTATGTGTGTTCTCTCACGGGCTTTATAACTTACCTGTGTTTTTACCACCATTTCAAATGGTGTCCTATAACACGAGATCTTTTGCAGGTTCAATTCCTAAAGATGGTTCATGAGGACGAGAGGGTCATTTCATTTATTTTTTTATGTTCATTTTATCTCCAACACACTACTATGTTAGCCAATTTGAAACAGAGATTATTTGAGGCAAGATTTAACTTGGTTATTTAGTAGTTTTATTTAAGGAGATGGACATTTGTTTATCGGTTTAATGGCACTGTTTAGATATTCATGGTTATGCTTGGACCTAAGATAGTTGTTTATTCGTTATGGATGTCTGGATACTACTAGTTATATTCGGCTGCATAATTTAGAATGTGTATGATTATAATTCTACTGCAATTGTTGAATGAGTAATACTTCATGATTAGATTTCCACTACACTATGAGATTGAATGGTTAGTTATCATCTTATTATTATTCTGTTGCATTAGACTATGTTTATGGATGTAAATGATTAAGTTTCAAAAGGTCTTAAAGGTAAAATGAATAAAATTTGTAGTGATTGGATTATGGATTCGATTAGTAGTGACCCAAATTTACACCTATATAAGGTTGTAAAATTTGGGGTTGTTATAGTCACCCTAAGGAGTGACATTCCTAGACAATGAACACATGGAGTTAGGTGGGAGTCCAACATGCATACATGTGCACAAAGAGCCTAAGAGAATAATTTCTTCCACATGGAGATTTGAACTCACGACCTAAAACCTGCTCTGATACCATCTTAAATAAAGCAATTAACCGTCTCTCCTAAAACCCTATGGTTGTAGGAGAGATTGAAGATAATATACTTAATATATTTAATAGATATTAAAATTTAAGATAACAAATGTTCTATTGAGGATTTTGTATGTTCTACTGTGTCCCACACACAAAGGCAGGGTGCATAGGGGTGTACAGGTTAAAAACAAATTTCAAATGAAAAAAATAGTTACCTCTGGAAATGGGGTGTATAGGGTTAAAACCATAAAAATAGTGTTCAAATGAATATTTTCTCCCTATTTACAAGATGCACCAAATTCAAAAAACCATTACATACATGTTGGCCTGTGGTAAAGGACATGGTAGGACATACAAAATCCTAGACAAAACATTTTCTCCCGTTATTATTGAGTGTCCATAAAACACCTTTTACACAAAGTTCTAAAGACTGGCTTCGTTTGGTTATGATTTTCAAAATTCTAATTAGATTATGAAAAACGATGTTGAAAATTAGAATTTTGTTTGGATACCCTGTTTCTGGAAGTTGATTATGAGAATCCATAATTAGAATCATGTTTAATTCAACATTGTTCATAAATGATTTACAAAAAAACATATATAGATATTCTTGTTGAAAATCAAAATTTTGTTTGGATACCCTGTTTCTAGAAGTTGATTATGAGAATCCATAATTAGAATCATGTTTAATTCAACATTATTCAAAAGTGATTTATAGAAAAACATATATAGATATTATTATAATAGTCAGCCAATCCATTCTAAAGGGAGCCCGCCACTTGAGTGGTGTACATATATTAGCTTTCATAGATGATTCTACTGTGGTGAATTCAAGCGAGGATGCATGTGTGTGTATGTGGAGATTGTCTGTATCTCATGTCATGCAATGTTTCATAAGAAAATATTGGCAGCTTTCAACAAGAACTAAATTTCTCTTGCATAGGCACTGTGATGTTGGTAGATCCAATCATGAAGAACATATTCTATTCTATTTTATTGTGGCTTATACACTGAATGTACAGGGGCTTCAAAGATTGCAGTCATGGTAAGTTCTAGTCATGAGTTTTAAATTGAAAAGTTAATACAATTTAAGCGCTTGTAAACATCCCACTATTGTCAACCCCATTTATTGCAACAACTTTTTAACAAATTGATAATCACTTAGGTTTTGGAAGCTTGAGAAAGAATAGGCCTCTTCGTAAATCAGAATCAAATATTGAAGTTAATCAAAGTCAACCAATGCAGTCAGGAACCATAAAACCCAAGATATAAGGAACCTATTAATTAATACTAACCCAACAAATAAAAACAAAAAAATAAACAAACATGTCTAATAAAATTGCAACAATAAACAAATACGAGAGAGAAGAGAGTAGAAACAGAAAATTGACAGAGGAGGGGGGGGACAATGATGATGATGCTGGACAAACACTCTATGGTAATGTGAGTGAGAAGAAAAAGGCCTAGATTGCCAAGTTTAATGATAAGGTAGAAACTAGATTCCTACTCATCAATAGTGTGCACCTTGAATTCAATTCAGTTCAGTATTCTAGGGCCTAACATGTAAAAATTTCAATCATAAAAGAAAGAAAAGAGACTACCAAATTCCATACAAGAAAATATGCCAACAAGCCTAAAGAAAGTTTTGCACTAACATGACCGTTTAACACGTTTTAGGTGCTGTTTCCTAACTGTTTGCAGGGAATTTATAGGGCTGGTTTACATGTTGTTTTAGAATATATTGAGAGATTTAAACAAGATTAATATTAAGGTAAAACAGAAAGGGCATCATGTTCAAACAATGGTTTAAAGTAGGCTTCATGATCATTTGCACAGAAAATTTTGGTTTTGGGTATTTTATGTCCAGGCAAGGTAAAAAAATATAACAAAAGGTTTAAAATAATTTTCAGCACTTTGAGAAATTTTTAGGTCATAATTGAATCACAAAAAATATTTGGGTTTTAAATCCTTTATTTGCATATAAAAAAAAATTCCAACAGTAGCAACCATGTGGTCCCGAAATTCACAAAATGAAAATTCAACATACTTACTCGTTTGGGATTGTTGAAAAATTAATTGCCAACCTTCCAAACTCTTATAAAAGATAATGTGATGATAATGGCCTCCACCCTAAATGTCCGAAGCTCGCTATGAGGACAACCTTTATAGGTTTTGGTTAAGAACGAAGAAGGTTGAAAAAGAAGAAGAACTCCCTCTCCAAGCTCTAATCGTACATAACTCCAACACAAAGAAAACTCCACTTTTTTTCTTTTATTAATCAACCATCCCTAGTTTTGGGCGGCCAAAGACCTTTTATAGAGCTTTGGACGCTAGCTTTATTAGGGTTACATAATAAAATAGCTCAAATGCCCATAATACCCCCTGGACTCGCCCCCTCTTATAAAACCCTGAAATTGCCCAGTTTTGGATAATTATACCCCTAGGACACTGAAATATATGTCTCTGCTCCTCTCAACCTCTCCCAAAACAAAAGTAATATCCCCCCATGTTCCGCATGAGATAATAAAGGTCATAAATTTAAATTACAATTGAAATGATCAAATAAACTAAAATAAAATGTTAAACTAAAACTGAAAGTAAATGAGCCATACAAGAATGTATCTAGATGGCCCTAGGGCACTCCCACCCTACTCAAACCAAATGAGTGGGATGGCTCTCCTCCTCTTGTGCTGACTCAATCCTGAATTTCCTCGATGCCTAATGTCTAGAGTAGAGAGAAGAAAATGGGGAAGGAGACGAGAAAGAATAGAGAGATAAAAACATAGACGGCAGAGAAGGGAGAAGAGACAAGAAAGAGAGAGAGGGGGGAGGAATGACGAGGGAGAGGGGGAGAAGAGCAGAGAGAAGAGACTGGGGTAGGGGTGACAATGTTTGACATGAACTGTGAACTTGACATGAACCCAACACAAAATAAGCAGGTTAGGGTTGATTGTAAGCAAGTTTCGAGTCAAAGTAAGTCGACTTGCTTTGACACGATTAATAAATGAGTCAGGTTTGGGTTAACCCATATAGTTGTATACCCTTAACTTGACACAACACAAATTTGACCCGCTAACATGAATTACCGCATAACTTGCGAACCTAACACAAACCTAACATGAAATAAGTGTGTTAGGGTTGACTATAAACATGTTTCGGGTTAAAGTGGGTTGACCCACTTTGACATGATTAGTAAATGGGTCAGGTTTGGGTTGAGTCATATAGTCGTATACCCTTATCTCGACACAACACGGACCTAACCCACCAACATGAATTACCACCCCTTGACGAGAGAGAGAGAGAGAGAGAGAGAGAGAGAGAGAGAAGAAGAAGAAGAAGAAGAAGAAGAAGAGATGGGGGAGAAGAGACAAAGAACAGAGAGGCGTGGGAGAGAGAGCTGAACCAGAGAGATAGAGAGAAAGAGGGAGTAGACAAAAGAGAGAAGAGAGACGAGGGAGAATAGAGCCAAACGAGAGAGAGAGAGAGAGAGAGAGAGAGAGAGAGAGAGAACATACTTGTGTGTTTGAAGATGGAGAAGACTTTGAAGATGTTTGAGAAGAGAAGCCCTAATCGCCTGTGAGACTTTTATTCATTCTATCAAAAGACCTGTAAAGGTGGATAATCATTTGTAAGTGATTTTGCTCTTGCTTCTGCAAGAATTAGAGAAACGGGTGTTTCACTCTTTCTGATTGTGACTGTAATCAGTAACCGATTATGATATAATTGGTTTTAACTATCTCAACCAAACACTTTTTGGGCCCTAGAAGCGATTATGAGAATTCGAACCAAACGTTGCCTCAAAGTCAATCAAAACGCCTTTCATTTGCCTTGACAGCAAATATGTGTAATATGTTGAAGTTGTTTAATTGCTTTGAATTTGTTTCAACTCAATTTCAAATGACAAAGAAGCTTTTCTAACTGACAACTAACACGCCTCTTGATACCATTCTAGGACACGTTGCCAACAAGATTAGGATAAAAATTTAAAGTTACTCAAGAAAAAACAAGTTACTATTACATTACCCATACAAGAAGCTTTTCTAACTTACTACTACTTTGTGATAACATGGCTTTGATACCATTTTAGGACACATCGTCAACAAGATTAGGGTAAAAATTAAAATTACTCAATAAAAGACGAGTTTTTTTTTTTGATAAACTCAAAGGTGTTAGATGCTCAGAATTAGAAAAGTAAAGATCCTGTACAACAAAAATCACTGATGATAAAGCTCACTAACAATTTCTCAAAAATCTTAACTAGACTATTTATTTACTCTTTAAATTCTTTGAATTGGCAATATTGTTAGTTTTATATATATGCCTACATTGAATGGGTCCCACCTAAGAGATTGTTAATAACCGCGAGTATATATATACTAACCATTGTTTTAAAACCAGCTAGTTAACTGGAAAACTCGGCTGAGTTCCTAGTTAACTCGGTGCCAAAACTGTGATGATATCTGTAACCTGGTTTCTGAGTAACTTAGACGAGTATTCCAACAACTCAGCCGAGTCACTTGGTTTTAAAAATATTTTAGTATGAAATTATAGAAATATTAAAAAATATATATTTCACCTTTTTTGTGTTTTTCGTATTTTAAATATTAAAATAAAAAAGGTTTCACGCTAACCAGCTGGTAACTAAAGATCAGTTACCAAATAACTTGGATTGGCATCCTTCCGAGTCACTGGACTGATCCAAGTTTTTAAACATTGATACTAACCATATAGTCTGTAGTTTAGTTCTAGAACATTAATAGAATCTTTCTTCAACGTCCAAATGAATAAAGTAAAAAAAATAGTTGCAAAAATAGAATTCATAATTTTTTGTGAGATTTAATCCAAGTGATGGGACCAACAAACTGCTACATTATTCCTTATTATGTGCTATTACCATATTCTTAAAAAGGGAAAAACTAAGAAAGATTAATTGCACCTCTTTTTAAATGATCACTTTGCTATATAAATTTGTTGTAGAAGCTATAATCTAATATTCTTCTTGCCCCCAAAAGGTTGAGTAATACTGCTGCACAGCATAGCCTGAATTATATGTCAAGGAAGAATGTAGGAATCCAAGTACTGAATTCAAAAAACGACCAAAAAGAAAGCCTTAATGATATAGAGGGTGCTCGACTTTTAGTCAGCTTCTTCCTTCTTTTCCCCTCGTTTTATTTTGATTAGAAATGAATGGTAAAATAAAAAATAAAAAGAAGAAGAAGCTAGAGAAGAAAAATAGCTAGACAACTTCCACATATTTTCAACTCCAAGAAGATCTAACTGGGAGAGGCTAATCTACAAAGAAGATTAGATACATTTATGCATCTCTTCTCACTTAGCAACTCTAACTCAAGGTGGTCTCACCTAGAACACCCATCACCACATCCAGCATTCCCCTCCTTCCTGCTGCCTCCAAGAATCCTCTGTAGATCATCGGGTCGACAAGGGACTGCAAGTGCTCCCTTTTGGTTGAACCCAAATTCCTCTTCAGCCTGCTCTAACAACCTCAAGAATTCAGGGTTACTGAGATAATCCAATTCAACAATGAACCTCTTTGGCTTCCCACCCTTCACTGCAAAAACCGCGAAGTGTCCCTCCTTCACGTCTGCCGGAACAGCTTCCATGCGTCCCACTTCTTCCTCCTCCTCACCGTCGTCAAAAGCCAGTCTTTTAGATTGGGAGAGCCCCCTTTGCAGCTTCTCCACTAGAAGTCTTAGCATCACAATCCCCAGCTTCCTCTCTTCCCCTTTCTTACTTGTCTTGGCCATCTCAAAGTGACGTGAAGAACTTCTCAAAAGCTTAGAATTCATTTTTTTGGTGAGCTTGTGGCAATATTTTATACTGGATTGTGGAAACGGATGGAGATAACGATTGAGGGAGGTTTCTAAATGCATGGGTCCGTGTGGGGTCATTGTACGTGGTTCACCTACCGGGCACAGCCTATAGTGTCCTCTTTTTCTTGCTTTTGGGGGTCTAAAGAACACGATTCCGCGTCATCCAACCCATTTTAGACTTTTGAGGCTTTTTTCTTTCCACATCCGATCTTCTTGACTTTCAACTGGAAGTCCAGGGTGGTGGTGATGCGCGTTTTTATGGCACTAGCTAGGAAGATATTTTGGCATCTTTATGTGGTAAATATGATTATTTTGACGTTCCTTAATATCTTATGCCATAAGTGCCACCAGCCACCATTATATTTTGAATAAAACAATTAACCGTTTCTCCGAAAACCCTAACGTTATAGGAGAGGTTAAAGTCAATAGATATGACATATATTTTAATTCTCCCCGGCCCCTCAGGAATATTATGGCATGCACATGCTCAAGGATAAAATAATTATAAGACGGGGGAGATTAGTTATGTCCACGGGACATTTGAATTCACTAACTAAAACTTGTTCTGATACCATTTTAAATAAAACAATGAACCGTCTTTCTTAAAACCTTAAAATTATAGGAGAAGTTAAGAGTTAATATATTTGATATACATTTCAATACTTCACGGTGAAGCCATATTTTATTGTGTTCATCATTAATACCTAAACCCATCAGTGAGACACTGTGAACAACGAAAACAAATCCTCTACAACAAGCTTAAATGACATTAAACGGAAATTGGGGTCAAAGAATGACACGTGGTTATAAGTAGGCTCACTTGTAAGTTTTCAGCGTGACATGTGTATTAAAATTCCCACCCATAGTTTAAATCTCAATTTCCTCGTATACTTTTTGTTCTTTGATGGCAGTTTCTATTTAATGTCATTTAAGCTTGTTGGAGAGGATTTGCTCTCGTGAACAACTGATGTAGATGATACTCTAATGCAACACTAATATCCTCGACATTGTCGCGGTGTCAGCACCTGATCACTTGATATTTCTTTACATATATAGAGGTTATAGGTTGCTTGTCCTTTGATCGTTTTAGTTTAAGCTCCATGCTGTAATGCAAGATAAAAAAAATGGTACAGAAATTGGGAAGGTGGGTTCCTCTCGTTAGGATTGTGTCGGTATATGGTTGGTTGGCTAGCGTGGGATTGTCAATGAAATAATGAGCTACCAGCGCTACAAGTTTACTACCTTCCCGGAAACATGGTCATGGTTTCTAGCCCGGGAACAAGTGTTCTGTCCGGTATTTTGTATGTCCTATCGCGTCCTCTCATCACAGGTTGACAAGTGAAATTATTTTGAATTCAGTGCTATAGGAAACAAATGTTCATTTAAACACTTTTTAATGGTTTAAACCCTATACAACACATTTTTATGGGTACCATTTTTTTCATTTGAAAAATCTTCAGTTATAAGTTATAACCCTATACATCTAGCCTTTGTGTGTACGACACGGTAAGACATACAAAATCTGGGGTAGAACAATTGTTTTCTTCTAGCCGACGTAAATTAGTGGTTTCATGTTCCATTCCCAATCAGATGAGAATGTAGTCACCATGGTGTAATAGCTAATTTAGGTAGTTGGCTTGCAACCCGGGTGCTGAGAGACTGGGGAACATCTTACCAACGTGGGTGTGTCTACATTCCTGCTTTACTATTAAAGCCGGGCGGCCCGGGCCGGACTTTTGGGGTGGTTCATTGCTCGATCGTCTCTAACTCGCAAGACTTCTTGTGATGTCCTGTGATGCATACATACTCCAAAAAAAGTGAAATTCACTTTTTCGGATGGGTGATTTTCACTTATTCCGGGTACTTATGTACCACAGGCCATCGCAGGATGGTCCTGCGGGCAGGAGAGGATCCTGAGGGTGCTAGGTGATGAGATTAGCGATATGGTGTGGTAGTCTTGGTAGTTGGTTTGCAAGTTGCAACCAGGTTTTGAGTAAGGCTGTAAAAGTAATAAATAAATAAATAAGGAGGTCACAGCCCTGAGGCCCCTTACGACCTCGTTCGCACACTTATACAGGTTGGGTTGTCTAGGTCCATAAAAGTGTTTGGGCGGGCCTGGATCATGCTCGTAAGCCCAAACCAACGAACAAAATTTGAAATTTAAATTTCAGTTTCTCAAATTACATTTGCAAGAAATTCTGAAAACAGTCCACCATTTCACTATTGAGTAGCCAAATATTTCTCCTTTTTTTTAGGGACTTTCTATTGCCACCACAGTTTCTTCTAAGTCCACATCACTTCCCTTATCTTCTAAGTCCACCTCAGTTTTTTCTAATTCCCCCTCCTACACTTCCCATAATGCCTTTAGCCAAAGCCTCCCCCCACATCTCATTCTCCACCGTAAGGGTCTTCCCACACCACATTTTTTTATATATCCACCTCATCTTCTTCCCAATCAAACCGTAAGAAACCATCCACCTCATCTTCTTCTTCCCAACCAAACCATAAGAAACCCCACACCTCACCTCCTTCTCTTTCTCCTTTATCCCCTTCTTTCAATTTGTCACAGTTTTTGCACATTGTTCTCCTCCTCTCCCCCTACACATTTCTCCATACGTCTTTTGAAGTTAAAATGACCTGTGGACGACGATAAGGCGGCGGGAGATGAACCTCAACATCCACCCGAGGTAAGGAATGAAATGAGTTTTCATTTTTTTGAAATGTATTTTTTTTTAAAGAAAAAACTTTTTTTTTTTTTTTTTGGATTTTTTGGCGTCGTGTTTGACAGGACCAGTCCAAGTAGGATTGGCTTGCTCGGCCAGGCTAGCCGAGCATGGCCTGCCCCACAC
>JAOXJP010231727.1:0-10586 GCA_025762735.1 Platanus orientalis | reverse complement strand
CTAATAACAAGACGATTTACATAGTTTGGCTTGAAGCTTATGTCCACAGGTGAAAATGGTGAAAGAGAATGAACATTGCAGTGATACAAAACCCAAGAAACCCTAAATATAAACCCTCAAAACTCTATTATTTGTCGGTTGAATCAAACCCCAAATCAGGTTATAAATACAGTCATTGATGGGTCATATCGTGTTTTTCTCTAGATAATCATTCGAGTTACATCTCAGGTTGAATTCTAAACACTTACCCAGTAAATCTTCACCTTAGCTTGAATTCTACTAAGATCCACAGTACAATAAACTCTATTCCCATCTTCTTCACGCAACCATGAAGAGTAATTCAAATATTTCACCAATCAAGTCAAAGCAATGCTTAAACTTGAAAACCAGAAGTGACTTGATCATCATATTTGTTGGATTATCTTCTGTGCCAATCTTCTTAACAACAATTTGGTAATTCGAGATGATCTCACGAATGAAGTGATATCTGACATCTATGTGTTTGATTCTTTCATGATACATCAAATGTATAGTACTTTAACTATCACAATGTACAACAGTCAAAACCTGTTTTAGGTTAGCTCATCAAGTAAACCTCTTAACCAAATAGTCTTCTTCATTGCCTCAATCAATGTCATATACTAGGTCTCAGTAATAAACAAAGCAACTATAACCTATAATGTCATTTTCCAACTCACTACACAACTTGCAAGAGTGAAGACGTAACATGTCAAAGATCTCATTTCATCATGATTACCTACATAATCAGAATCTACAAATCCAACTACATAATCATAAAGTCTACCCATTTTACCAAACACCAAATCAATATCTATAGTACCATTCAAAATACTGAAGTATCCATTTCACTGCCTACCAATGTGTATTTCTTGGATATTTCATATATCTACTCACAACACTAATAGCATGTGAAATGTTAAGAAGAGTACAAACTATACCATACATGAGGCTCACTTACATATGGAACTTCAAACATGTACTTCTTTTTTCCTTGGTATGTGGTGACAAGTTTGTTGAAAGATTAAAGTGATTTGTCAATGAAGTGTCCATAGGTTTAGAATCTTGCATACCAAAATGCTCAAATACCCTTACAAAGTAGTTCTTTTATGACAAGTATAACTTTCCTAATTTTCTATCTCTATAAATTTTCATATCCAAAATCTTCTTTATTACCCCCAAATCTTTCATCTCAAACTTACCGCTAAGTTAAGCCTTTAACCGATTGATTTCATAAAAGTTTTTGACAACAGTAAGCATCTCATTAACATATATTAACAAGTACATAAAAGAATCATCTGAAAATTGTTAAAACTAAACACAAACATTATACTGAATTTTAGAAAAGCCATATTCAAGAATAAAAGTATGAAACCACTTATACCATTGTCTATGTGATTGTTTCATGCCATATAATGAATTATTCAACAAGAAAACATAGTTTTCTTTACGTGAGATGATGAACAACTCCGGATTATGTATATAAATATATTCCTGATCAAGCTCACCATTCATAAACGACGTCTTAACATCAAGCTGCTCTAACTCTAAGTCAAGCATAACAACAATGGCAAGCAACACGCGTATAAAACTATACTTCACAACTAATAAGAATACTTTATTGAAGTCCACACCCTCTTTTGGACCATAACCCTTTGCCCTCAAGTGTGTTTTATATATTACATCATCAACACCTAGAGTTTGTTCTTTCCTCTTGTAAACCCATTTGTAGCCAACAATCTTTTTTTGTATAAGTGGTTATACAAACTCCAAAGTTTGATTCTTATGGAGAGACTCAATCTCTTCATTCATAACAACAACCCACTATATAAACACATTGCTTATGACAACTTCATGGTATGTGAAAGGCTTTTAACACTCAACAATTTTTATCACAAACACTGCATAAGAAACCATTTTTACATAGCTAATATTTTTCTGAAGTGGTCTAATCTCTCTTTTCTATCTCTCAGTAGCAATACAATATTGTTACTCATCTCGTGTATGGCTTTTCACTAGGATCTTGATCCTCTTCCTCAATGGACTGAATAGGAGTTTCATCTTTCTTTTTTCCTAAAATATCATATTCAAGTTTCACCTGCTCACTAACACCTCAGTCTCTATCTGCATTAACATTCTCCTTTCTTGGGTTAAACATAAAAATAAAATAAAAACTCATCAGAAGTTACGTCTCTACTAATAAGAAACTTGGGTGACTTAGGATCAAGACACCAAAACCTGTATCCCTTCACTTTAAATGCATAACCTAGCAAAATACATTTTTTAGCTCTAAGTTCAATTGTACCTTCATTCATATGAGCGTAAGTGGGATAACTAAAAATCCTCAATCTAAAATAATTTACAAGAGGTCCAAACCATACCTCCTAGGATGTCTTACACTCAAATGGCAATCAATAGAGACAAGTTCACTAAGTAGCATGTTGTGGAAACTACCTCAGTCTAAAAAAAAAAAAAATTCAATCCAACATTAAAGAGTATACAGGAAGCTCTCTCAAGAAGAGTCATATTCATATATATTCTGCCACACCATTTTGTCAGGGCATGTCTAACTATATGATGCCTTACAATCCCCTCATACTTATAAAATTTGTCAAACTCACCTAAACAAAACTCCAAGACATTATCAATTCTTCGTCTCTAGATCTTCTTGTTTGTCTACTTTTTAATCATAATATTTTATCGCTTGAAATTGATAAACATTTCATCTTTATACTTTAAAGTAAACAATCAGACCTTTCTTAAATACTAATCATTAATTAAAGTCATGAGATACTAAAAACCACCCTTCAAAGGAACACGTGATGGGCTCTAAGGATTAGAGTGGATGTAATCTATTGTACTTTTGCTTGCTCAATGTTGTCATATCTCTCTCACTCATATGTCTTAACCTCATATGCCATAGATAGGTAGTATTAGCATCTGAATTAGTCAATGATGAAACCGCAGTTGCACCTGAAATACATAAAGATTACCATTCTTATTTTCTCTTATCACCAACAAAAAGCCTTTTGTCACCCTCATAACTCCAATTTAGCAGTATACCTACAACCATTAAAGTCAAGAGCATCCAAAGAAATGAGATTCTTCTTTAATTCTAGTACGTCTCAAACATCTGTCAAGGTCGTAAATATCCCATCATGCATTCTGATTTGGACTATTTCAATTCATACCGTTTTACAAGGCATATTGTTCTCTATCAAAACTGTATCATCATTTATCGCCTTATAGGTTTTTAAACTAATATCGGTTTGGGCACATGTGATAAAAGTATCCCAAGTCAAGATTCCACTCATTATCTATTCATACATTGCCATGAGTGACTGACAAGACGTTTTTTAAACCATCAAAATTTTCTTCTACAATGCAGCAAGTTCATTCTCTTTTTTCCCTTTGAGCTTTAGAAAATCTCAACTAAAGTAACCTGACTTATGACAGTAATGGAATTTTTCTTTTTTTATATAAATTGACATTTATCATATGAACCATTTTCCTTCATTCTTCCTCTTACAAACAATCCCTCAGTCTAACACTCACCATCTTCTCTAGACACCTTATTCATCAACTCCCTCAAGTACAATGATGCATTAACATCCTCCATAGAGATTGTATCATTTTCATTAAGGTAGTAATGAAGTATTCATGATAAAGGTAAAGAGTAGATAACAATAATATATAGCTTGATCTTCATCATCAACCTTAATATCAATATGTTTCAAAACCATAATGATTTTATTGACTTCATCAAGAGGGCTTTCAAATACATATCTTCTTTCATCCTTAATGTATAGATGTGTTGTTTCAAATACAACATGTTCGTGAGAGAGTTGGTCATGTATAGACTCCCCAACTTGTGCTATTGCCTAGCTGCAAAAGTTTCATCTGTAACGTCTCACAACATCTCATTGGCCAAGTACAACTAAATCATGTTGAGTACCTTAATGTTGAGTTCATCTTGGTTGTTGTCCAACATCGTCAGATGAAGTTTTTCCTACCACACCAACGCTTTGACAATCCATGTTGAACCAATAGTGCACACATCTTCACGCAACATAAATTGAAGTTATTATGTCCGTTAGATTTCTCTATTTTGTACTTTGCCACCATGTCAAAAAAAAAACACAATAGATTAACCTAGGACTCTGATTTGTTGTGCAAAAGCCTAGATTTGGAGTTCGCATGCAACAAAATAGAGGAAAGAAAATAACAATCACACAAAGAAAAAGAGAATTTGTGTGGTTCAGCTTGAAGCCTATGTCCACAGGCGAAAACGGCTAGAGAGATTTCACTATGAACAAAACAGAGATTACAATGAGCAGTGTAACAGAACGAAACCCACGAAACCCTAAAGATAAACCTCCAAAAGCCTATTTATTCTATGGGTCATTTCGGACCTAGGTCAGATCAGAACCAAAATCAGGTAAAGAAAATGGATCAAAAAAATTCGGCACCCAAGTTTTTCTTCCGATCATCATCCGGGTTTAATTTTAGACACTTACCCAACAATATAGATTAGTAAAACTAAATATCACTGTAAACACCCAAAATTTGTGGAATTACAAAGTAGGGACCTACACCTTACAAATGTATACAAAATACCAAAAGTTTATACATGGGCTTTAAATTTACAAATTAAGCCCAATTGAAGGGACAATTCCATTTGAGCCTAATCCAGTTTTCAAACAATAACCCAAAAGACCAAGCCCACATGTCTCAAGCCCATTAGCAAGCCCGAACAGTTTGCATTAGACCCACATGAGAGAGATTTAAATAAAATCAAATCTAGATTCTCTCGAGTAAATAGGGAAAGTTATGTCACTCATGGAATGCAAATAATTCCATAAATCGCACTTCTCTCCAAGGAATGTACAACCACTCTTTTAGACTAAAATGGGTAGGAGCAGTCAATCAACACCCAATTAAGGATTTTGACAAGATTTTAATCCTAAGTTTATAAATATCCCCTCTTACATAAAGAATGGACCTTTGGCTAAAAACTTGAAGCAAGAAGCTCTAGAGAGAAGAAGACTCCCAAAGCTCTCCAAAGACTTGAAGACTCAAGGCATACTTTCCAGTCTCTCCATCAACAACAGTTCATTGCTAGAGAGAAGAAGACTTCTTGCATCTCAAAACTATGTCACAAATCCAACTCTGAGAACAAGATTCACAATGTTTCTCTCCTTTTCGGATCAAGCGTGAAGCCACGAAGAGAAGCAATTCTTCTACAGTCAAGCATCATCAACACCTGAATTCGAGAAACACGCCATCAGGCCCTTGGATTTCGTCGACAAAGAATCAGAGGTTTTACTCTTTTGTAAAAGAGTGTAAAAATCAAAGAAATTGTACTCATTCTTTATAAAAAATATTCATTTATTGAATTTGTTACATATTTTTCGTGTTACGGATTTACGCACGAAATTTGTGTCTACAATCACACAAGATAGTTTGGACCAATATGCTTTATCTTCCGGTTAGTTTTATAGCAACATGTACTAATGCCATGTATTCTATGGCCATGGTATTAGAAGTACAACCTTTCTAATACAAGTACTATTACACAAATTAAGATACAAAAAGATTTGTAGTTTTTCTCTTTTAATAAATCTAATTTTTTTCTTCTAACCAAAGCTCATGCCTAACAAGAAATGTTCTAAAACCTAGACCGGAAAGGACCGATGACAGAGGTCCTGAAATCACTAGCCTTATACAAAGGAACAAAACATAAGAGATGATTTTCATATCCGGTTCAGTGGTTTAACCATCGTTCTACTGGTGTGACAAGCAGGTTCATCTGTTTAATCCACAGTTGTAATGCATATTTAGGTCTTGTAGCAGACCAAACCGTCTAGGTCCAGGTCAAATCTGGTCTGCACTGGGTTTAACCACAGTGTTGATGTATAGCAATAATGTGGTCGTTGAAATGTAGGTCACATCCTACTTTTTAGATTATGACTTTCTGTTCTTTTTATGGAAGATTGGATCTAACACTATTTATGACCAAGTTCTAACATTTAATAAGGTACAAACCTTTTTTTTTTCCTTTCTATTTTCCCAATATGCCATCACCCATTGACCCTTCTTATTAGCTTTCTTGCCTAGATAAACCATATTGCAGACTATACACGTGCACTATCATGTAATCCCACGTGCCAATTTATAGTTTATCTACTGCTTTGGATTTTCTTGGTGAATGTGTAGAAAGTTTTCTTGGCAGCATCTTGTCTGGAAAATTAAGGAGAACATCCTTCCTTTGTTGTATTTTATTATTATTATTTTTTTATCTCTTACTCCTTCCTTTCCATGCTATCAGACGATAATAAAATAAGATATGTTTGCATTAATTCTGTGAGAAAAACACAAGAAGGCCGGCCACTGAAACCATCTTTTTGATTTTCAAGAACAAAGATGATATCTTAAAGAACTCTGTGTTGTTATGTTACAGTTAACCTAACAATGACCACACCACCGACAACAATAATAACAAAGGCAGCAAAAGTTTAATAAGAGAAAAAAGTACATTGCACTGCAAGAATGAGATAAACAATATAAAAGAGAGAAAAAAGATTCAGTCAAAACTTGAAACAATTTTTTTTTCTTTTATATTTTGTGGTAGAAAAGCTTGAAATAACTCATTCCATGGCAAAAGATATGGGAAAAACTTAACTTAAAAGCAGAATATTTCATGAAAAAGGAGAAGGTGTATTTAGTTCATGGAGTAAGAAATCATCAATATATGATTACATTCAGCAGTGTAATTTTAGAGTGCAGCATCTCCTACACACTATAACTACATCTATCTATCTTTCTCCATGACTGCCACTCCTAAGTAATTTAAATGCAGCTTAGATGGACTACGTATTGGAGCAAGAAACCAGACAATTATTGAACTTTAGTTTGTAGATAAAGTTGTGAAGAATGAAGAGTGCACTAAGAGTACCCAAGTCGAAGTTCCAAATCCAAATCCTCTTTTGAATCAGTACACAGCCCAATCTCCAAGTTTGTCCTAACGACCTTCGCCTTCTTCAAAACCCTACACTCATCTTCTTGTACAAAACCCTTCAATTCTTCAACACTAAACAAAGCTTTCATGGTTTTTGTGTTTGAAATATCTCCACCTATCACGCTTGAAGGATCGCTGGGAGAACCCATTGAGTTCTTCACTTCATTGGAAGAGGCAGAAGTAGCTGAGGAGAAACAAGACAGGGTGAAACAGTGAAGAAAATGTGTAAGTGAATGGAAAAAACCTGTTTGAGTAAGAAGTTGATGAGAATTTAGGGTTAGGGTTAAGTTCAGAATAATGACCATTCCATGGAGGTGACTGTCTCAGCCTAGCTCTCTCTCTCCTGTGAACGTTCATATGACCTCCAAGAGCTTGAGCAGACCTAAATTCCCTTCTACAAAAGCTACATGTATAAGATCTTGGGGGCCATGTAATCCCACCTAAATAATCTCCTCCAAAACAGCTTTTGTTATTGTCCCATGAGTCTCTAACCTTCTTGTTGTTGTCTTCTCTAAGGCTATCTTTCATGTTCATATTGTCTCTCCCTGTACACTTCTGTTTCAATATAACCTGAAAAGATCAGAACAACAAACGATCCGTCTTAAATCAAATCAAGTAGAGAAAAGAAAGAAGACCCATCTCTCAGAAGATAGAGAAGATAGGCTATATAAATAAATAATGAGGACTCACTGACCAATTAGGTTTGGTGACGACTACAGGTATGTTGGGTCTCAGAAAGTGGTAATGAGGGTAACTGAAAAGCCCATCAAATTCTAAGCCAGAAACTGAAAATCCCATTGGGCTTAGTGGCTTACCCTCTTGCAAATGTTTCTTTCTATATTTGGTTATTACTTGGCGAATCTGGAAACTCAGCCAGAGTTACACCTTTTTGTCTTTTGCAAAATCTTGCGGTGATCTAGTGGATGGTCCTTACTCCTGTACCAACCGTCTGTCACATGTCCTTAGTCATGACTCATAATTATACGAGTTTTTTTGGTTGGCTTGTTTTACGTCAAAAATCAGTTCATAATAAAGTTTTTAGATAAAATGATATCAAGGCATATTAATCTTATTCACATTTTGAAGGAGTTATCAATTTTTGTTTTTCCTATTTTGAATGATTTTGATTTTTGAAGGTTAAAGGATCATCTTGTAAAGTTTTTCAAATGCCCTTAAGTGTAACTTGTTATCAACTTGGGTTTAATAAGATTTACCATCTGTTTTTCTTTTCTTGTCTTTTCCCAGGCCTTGTCCGGTTGCCATGAAAAGGTTTTCGCATGACAAAATTTTCTAGAAAAATCATTTTTAAGCTATTTGATTGCCATGAACAGTTGTTTTTATCATTATTCTTGTTTTTTTTTTTTTTTTCCTTTTCTTGTGGGATTTTCTTTTGTATTATTTTCTTTTCTTTTCTATACAATTCAAGGCAACCGGCCTCGAGAATTTTTTATACTCTGTAATTTGTAAAATATACATGTACGTATGAGACTGAAATTTTAACTTGTAATTGCCCCAGCAGGGTTGGCTGTGGCACTACCCTAAAAAAAAGACCAAAATTTTTAACAGAATCTACTCTATAAATCAAAATATAAAGTAGGAGAAAATGGTCACTAATGCTTAATAACTGCGGCCATCAAATCTATTTAATTAGAGTATTCCGTGGTTTGTAGTAAACAAGTGGTTCTGCTGATCAACTATCCACTCCATCCAACCAATGGACCAACCAGACATTCGCATCATTACCATGCAGTGAATCACATTCTTTTGGGAATTCAGACATTAAGGTTACAGTCCAAGGGTCATAAGAAACTCAAACTACCATGTTCGATTGAGTCTTAGTAGACCTCCCAATTGGAGCCATATTTATCACCTTTAAACGGGGTGCTTAATTAAGGTAGCCTCTCAATGGTGAGATGGGTCACATTGATTGATCATTTGATATGGGCAGCCTCACGCGAGACAGTCCCTTGGAATCCAAGGTATGACCACCTCCAATACACAATTTCAATCCATCGGTGTCATGAGGCCAGTCCATCTCTCTCTCTCTCTCTCTCTCTCTCTCTCTCTCTCTCTCTCATTTATTCTGCTTCAGGTTAAGGAACTTGCACATATACGTACATCTGCCAACTTGCTCATGCATGTCAAAGAGAAACATTGAATGCCCATGTGTACGACATCAGTGATGCGGTCACTGTTGATCATAAAATAGAGAAGACATGGTTTTTCTTGGACGTTCAAGATCCTTGAGGCTAGGGATGATAAATAAGTCGTTTCTTTTCTCTCTATTTTTTCGTAAAATTAAACAAGTCGTTCTAAGGAGAGAAGATCCTCTACAATCATAAATGGACCCATCACAGCCACATGTGGGTCGTTTTTTCACCCTGGAGATTTGAATTTCAACCTTCAGTCAATTAAGCCAACGTCGGTTGCTACAATCATTAACATTGTCCTGGTTGCTACTGAGTCAATACCAGACAAACGTACTGACCCAAGTCATCACCCAACCTCATCTTAAAGGGATTTTGCCAAAGACACTGCCCTATTCCCCAAAGAATTAGGTAGGATAAATCCATGAACGAATAGGTACAAATGGAGTAGGGGCTGACACATCAGCACCAAAAAGTGTAAGTCACTTTTTTGGCACTTATGTGGCCACCCCTGACATCATTTGCACCTATTCGTTAGGAGGGGTGTTGGTACCAAATCAAAGCTCACCCTAATCCTTGATCCCCTCTTGACCAATCCTTAAAATGCCTAGACTTGTCTGATGGCTTCGCTTATTCTAAATATTGGCATGTAAAAGGGTGGTCAAAGGATGAGGGTAGTTTTCTTACCATTGCTATTATTATTATTATTATTATGTCTTAACATTTTTTTATTTCGTAAGGATCTTTCTTTCTTTCTTGTTAGGGCTGTCAACTATCCAATTATTATTAGAATTCGATCCGCTTAAAGATAATACGGATGCATCTATATCTGATTCTATCATTTATCTAAATATTAGTTTTCATTTAAATTAGTATATAATTAATATTTATATTATAATAATTGTAGGTCATGTTATGTAGAATACAACATATGAATACCCTAACTCTAACCCTAACCGATTTCTTATCTCACATTCCCATTTTGAATGAAAGAAAACTAAAATCTCCCCACCTGCCAGTTCCCTTCTCTCATTGATCTATCAATCATCCTCCATATCTATAGTTCTTAGGCCCTTTTGTTTTCATAAATCTTTACAAAATTTCTGAATCCAATCCGATATTTGATTATATAAACAAATATGAATACGGATATGCGTATATTATTTGACGATTGACAACCCTATCTCCCACCACAGTATCTGAATCCTTTGGCACTGAAGCATATAGGGTTAACCCTATGCCTAATCACGCAGCATAGCATCACAAGGGTATTTTAGTCAATGCACATCAAATAATATAAGTGTTTTAGTTATTTCGCCCACTTTATGTTAGGTCTTATGTATTGTCAATGTCCATGCACAAAACAATGTAAGTACATGTAGTGGTCATATAGTAGGACTTTA
>JAOXJP010231726.1:0-10586 GCA_025762735.1 Platanus orientalis | reverse complement strand
CTCCTCCCACAGACTAAGCAACGCATTGTAATATGCTGAGATAGATCGCTCCCCCTGACATAATTGCCAAACCTGCTGACGGAGCTCATAAACCAGCCCAATATGACCTTCTTCAGGGTAGGTACGAGCAAGGGAATCCCAAATGCTCTTGGTTGATGAAAGGAACAAACATGTCCTACTGATAGATGGTTTCATCGAATGAATCAGATAGGACATAACCAAGGAGTCATCCGTCTCCCACTTCGCATACGTAGGGTCATCATGCTTAAGGGCCTTAGTGTCCCCTGAAATATATACCCCCATTTACCACGGCCATGAATAGAGATCTTTGTAAACTGAGACCAAGTGAGGTAATTGATACCATCCAACTTCACAGTAATAATCGGAGAGCTATAGGTCTCTATAGGTACACTCCCGGAAGCACCACCAACAGTTCTAATGGAAGAAGAGTCGCTCACATCCGACATAGTACCCAGGAGTTACCAAACACAACTAAGCACACCACCAAAACATAGAAACAATGCGACTAAGCACCAAAACAAAAGATAAACAGCTTCCAAAAGGCTAAGAGGCACCAGCAAGTGCAAAAAAGAACATCACAGTACAATGCAACGAGAACCGAAGGGAAACAGAGGCTGAAAAAATGCACATCATAGCTAACCAGGCCTCCACAATCCAATAGGTACCAATACACACAATCAAACATCAAACAAATCGAGTAAAGCCATTAGAGAGCATACCACTACATAAAAGTAACAGACCAAGTGAAGTAAAGGTCGAGATAGGCCTGGGTGTCAACCACGAATTGGGAAAAATAGAACTTCCTCAATACTCAATGGAACTGCATGGGACTTGTCCCAAAAATTTTCTAAGGAAAAAACGATCCAAGAGGTACCATTTTTGCAAATCAAAAAGGTCTCAAATCGAGCAGATCTACAGAAATGTCAAATCTGGAAAATCTTGCAAAAATCACGAAAAAAATCACCAAAAATCAAAAACTCACTCAAATGGCTTCAAACTTGAGGTCAATAGATGCGTCTAGACTAAGCGATTCAAGAGGGAGAAGTTTCACCCTGACATGGCTGATGTCACTGTATGGACTACTGACGACAGCACACGACCTGCTAATGTCAGCAAGTCGACTGTGGACCTCGGTTGTGTTCGGCACAGGAGCACCTGCTTGCTCTGTACCAAGTGGATTTAGTGATTAGGGTTAGGGTTTGTAAGAAGAGGAAGAAGAAATAGGAAAAAGAAGAAGGAACCGTACAAGTGTATCTTGTTTCACTCATACGTATGACTATTTTATTCATAAAAGGGTTACAATTACAAGTATGTCGTCAAATACCAAAGTACTAGTATACCCTTACAAGGATTGTACCCCTATATACATCAACAAGATGTTCCTCCATGTATCTTTTCATATGGACCCCACCATGACCCATGTGGGCCCCACGTGTACTCCCATGTCCACATCAAAATTGACATGACCATATATACCTTTTACAAGGCCAGTTTACAAATAATTCCTAAGCTCCCCGTTCTTGGTGGCGCATCTATTCATTTGTTAGCACAAAGAATCACATCAAGACTAGTCCTCACCTTCATGAAAGTCCCATCCACCTTCAAAATAACATAAGGTAAAACCTTTTTCAATCTAGAAATCAAGCATTTATAGATTATTGTGTAAGTGGTCCCAAGCAATCTAATTAGTTTGATGTAAGAAATATTTTCTACCCTTCCTTTTCGAAATTGGAGAAATAAATATAACATTGCTTCCCTTATCCAAAACTTCCCTCAGAAAAATCTCTTACCACCATATTCAAGTCCCCCTTTATGACCTCTCAACAAGATCAGTGAAAAGAAATTAGGACTCCACCACTACCTTCTTCACCTCCTCCTCCTCAAAAGAAAATTTGAACTAATCTGCCCAAAATTCCGATATGCAAGACATCGGCAACCCCTCAACTGTAAGACAACGCTCTCAATTCTGCATAAAAGTTTCCCATAGAACTCCACCACACTCCCCCTAATTTCCTCATTCCCTTCCAAAACATTCTCCCCACTTTTAGCCTAGTTCTCATTTATTCCCCTCCTATAACTCATCACATTGTGGAAGAACTTTGTACTGTTGTCCCCCTCTTTCAGCCATTGCAACCTAAAATTCTGCCTTTGCATCACATCGTCCATTGCTAAAACCCTCGATTTTTTGGGATAATTGACAAAAAAAATTATTAGAGAAAGAGAGGAAAAAAAGAGTAAAGATACAACAAAGGGGTTTCCTAAGAGCCACAATCTGGCATTTCACCACCAGTAAAGGAAGAAGGCACTCCCACCCACCCCACCCCCACCCCCCCGGTTAGCAAGCTTATTGGCCATTACATTATGGGCCCGAAAATTTTGGACAAGGGGATCACCAATTCCTCATGAATGAAATGGGCATACTTCCAAGTACCATCTCCCTTCCCCGACCCTCACCCAATGACAACCTTTCAATCCCCCTCAACACAAACATTCCAAAGCCCCAATCTTTTGATCTCACGTAATCCCATAAGCAATCCAAAGATTTCCACTTTTGTAGAATCGCAAGAACCTAGCAAGGCCAACCATAGCTCGGATCACATTGCAAGCACTAACCATTAAAACACAACCATAGCCCGCCAGACTTGGGTTGCCTTTTGAGGAACCATTGAAGTGAAAAGGGGCATCCAATGAAGCTTCTTCCTTTCTTCCAAAGGAAAATTAGAAAAAATACTTGAAACCCAATCTCTCATGTAGTCAAATAATGGCATGGCTTTGAACTCCTTCGAGATGAGAAGCCAACTCCCCACTTCTCTTACAATTGAATCAATGACTTCATTCCTTGATTTATAACTCCCTTAAAAAATTCCAAGTTTCTTTCCTTCCAAATACCCAAAAAAACACATGGAGCTAACACACCCAAAAGACTTTCCCATGATCCCCCAACCCCCAACAATTCCATTGACAAATGAAAGCCATCACCTCATCTAGCGTTACCCACGAATGAGACATCTTTGAGAAAAAATAATCCCATATAGCTTTAGAAAACTAGCAATGGAGGAATACATGTCTTGCAGATTCATCGTCTCTTTTACAAAGCACACATCAATGGGGAGGATAAAGACATAAGAGGCCTCCACCTTTGGAGTATATCCATAGTGTTTATAGGATTTAGAGCCACTACCCATAATAAAGCTTTGACTAAGGGAGGAGCTAGAGGTTTCCAAATTCTTTTCGATGGGAAGAGAAACTAAGGTTGAGACCCATTATCATGAGTGAGAGCCATAAGGAAAAATTTAGAGGAAAATCTACTCAAGGACTCAAAAGTCCTGATCCTTTGATCACAAAATAAATTCGAAAGGAACACCTCACTAAGGCTAGATGTAAGAGATGCCAACAAATCTACTTCCCTGTCAAAAAGGTCCCTTGAAAAATTGGGGTTCCAGGACAGCCCAGACAAAGAACTAGAGAGAACATAAAAAACCAAAGCATCTTCGTTAACGTAAAGACAAAATAATCTAGAAAAGGAGGATAGAAAGTGATCCCCCCACCAATGATCCTTCCAAAATTTAATACACCTGCTAAAACATTGGAAAAAGAGAGAATATTTTTCCATAACAAGGACATATAAGGGGAAGGACTAGAGATGATATCCCAACCATTAAAGTCTAGGCCATATTTACTGAGGATTGTGGAATGCCATAAGCTTCGCTTTCGATGGAAAACCTCCAAAGCCCCTTACCAAGAAGAGCCAAATTCCTTTCTTTATAGTCATCTCTTCCTCCTCTAAACCCTCTTCCTCTTCCTTTTTATCCCAACACTACATTTTCTCTATAGTCATCTCTTTTCTTATTTCCATTTGAGAAAAAATCTCACAACTTGCCTCCTTCAATTTCTCTTTACACGTGTTAATTTCAATCTGAATTCTTATCTTAGTGCCCCCCTCCACATCAAAGGAACTCCACCACTCTGCCACCTTGTCCACAAACCCTGGGTGCAATGTCCATATCAACTCAAATCTAAAGGGTTTCAGCCCCAATTTACACTCCCCACCTGATCCTAGTCACGGCAATAGGCTAATACCTACAAGCGAGCAGTACTTCTTCCATTCCATTGATATCAAGAGGCGGTCTCAGCTTGGGAAATTTGACATTTGACCTAGGTACCTGATATTAAAATGTTGAGATGAGAAGGTCATGCTGATCCAAAAACCAGTTCAAAAATCTTCATTTCCCTTGTTCTTCTACTCCCCCTATTCCTCCCCTAAGTTTCCCCCCACACACCATGGCCAACTCCACCAAGCTCCAATCTGTCCCATACCTGGTCCCATCAGCCGGCCCATACACCCAACACCACCCATTTCTGCAGCTCACCTTTCATAACATAAACACTACCATAGAATCTGAAAAAGAGTCAACACTAGAGTCTTTATACTCCACTTTATCTTTATCCCACAACATTATCAAACCCCCTACAGATCCAACTAAAGGAACAATATGCCAAACCGGATCCCTAAGGCTGACCTCCTTTATTACAGCCATATCAACCCTTGGCAGCTTTGATTCTTGAAGTAACATCACTGCTGCTCCATTCCTTGCCTACATATCCTTTATCATCGGTCTCCTTTCTTTACTCCAAAAGCCCATCACATGTCATAACATTATATATACTATGCAACTTCCTCTCAAACCCCTTGATTATCTTTCTAACCCCTCATTTGCTCCCTCTCCCTTCTCATAAGAAAGGCCCCATTTCAGATTTTTTAGCTCCCTTAACTCCCTCCTTCCATCACTCCCTTCCACCCTTATTTTGATACCACCCCCTTTTTTTTCTTTTTTCCAACTTAGCAAACAAGTCCTAAGCCTCCTCCCTTCCCTTAAAAGATAACTCCAACATCCTACTCACCTCCCCCAACCTTCTGCAATACCCACTCAGAAACCTCTATCTGAGGTTTCTCATCCACTTCATCAAGCCTACACCAGTGCCAGGTACATACTATAGTCAAGCTTTACAATTTCTGACTGACCGGTTGAACCCATTCAAACCCCCCCTAATGCAGCATGCATGGCTTGGACTGGTTGAACCCATTCAAACCCCCTGATGCAGCATGCATAGCTTGGATGGACAAGAGGTTCCCTTTGTGGAAGACAAAGCTCAAGTCCAAGAAGCCTTAGAGATGTCACACATGGGGGGAACATTGTTTATGTGTCCAAGTGTGTAATAAGGCCTTTTGTGCCATGTTAGTGGGCTTTTTTTAAGTTAGGGGTATGCATATATAATAAGGTCCAAAGGACCAAGGGTAGAGTAGAAATTTTGGTTTTTCTTCAAAGTCAAAGTGGGGTCCATAGGGCTGGTCAAAAGCTACTCTTCATCCTTTCTTTTTAGGTAGTTTAATCATTAGGAAACTATAGTTTTAGTTTAGGGAAATAGGGCAAGTTACATGTTTTAGCATGTTTCCAAATTAGGAAAGTTTTATTTTTTAGCAACATGTAAGCTTATTTAAAGGCACCTCCACCCCTTATTCCTTAGTGAAGTTGAATTAAAAGTTTGTGTTAGAACTTGAAGTTCTTTCTTGTGGTCGTCGACCTCTCCCTTCTCCATCCCTATCTCTTATCTCACCCATCTCCCACACCCATGATCTCCTCCTTATTCCCTTCCACACGACAGCTCTATATTCTTCTCTATTATTCCTCTAACTTCTCCTCTCCTCTACTTTGTCTTCATTATTCTTCCAACAACCTTTTTCTCTTCATCCCTCTTCAACTTGCCGTTAACACCTTTGGAAGATACACACTAAGTTGCTAGAAAAATTCAGAGCCTATCACAGATCTGCTCACACGTTTTGGAAGCCTCCATTCATACTTTGAAGAAATCACAAGGGCTAATTGAATCCTTTGGCGCTGATTTTTTATTTTATTATTAGGTAAAGTAGTTTGTTTCTTCTCTTCAATAATTCAGAAAAATCCCTAAACTTAGCTGTTAATTATTCTGACTTTTAGTGGTGTTTGATGAACAAAATCTGGTCAGAATTTCTGGGCAACAATCACAACAGAATTGCACCCCTAAAACCTTCTCTTTTTCTCTCTTTTATTTCAGGGTTTTATACCCTTGTGTGTCCCCTACAAAAGCCCTCAACTTACCCTAAATTTCCCCTTCATCTTCCCTCCAATTAGCCAAAATTCTTTGCTTTTCTGTGTAAAACTCCATTAAAGAAACCTTGATTTTCTGAAATTCTTAAACTTGACTAATCAATTCTTATCCAAATTGCATGAAATTTTAAACATAGACTCTCTGTACGGGGAACTACTGATCTGAAAATTTTCAGAAAATCTGGCACACGACAGGGGTATTTTCATAATTACAGATTTGCCCCTGATCCGAAAATTCAATATTTTATTTTCTGATTTATTCTTTTATTATTTGCAACTGATTTCCACGTCGTTCCACATCAATTCCCACCCCTCTCTCCATGTGTTTCCCTTCCAGCCCCTCCCTTACCTATCCTCTTTCTGTCATACTCTCCCACACCAGTATAACCTCCCATCCTTGTCCCATGATGCTTATTCCTAACCCCTCCTCCCCAGCACCCCTCTTCTCCGAGCTTGTTATTATCTCACCCTCCACAATTTCAGACATCTCACCCTTGCCTTGGAGTGGATCATTTTCTTTATCTCGATTCCATCATCTATGAGGAGGGAGATATTTAAGATGATGTTGCTCATAGAATTAGAGTAGGGTGCATGAAGTGAAGAGTTACTTCTAGAGTGTGGTGTGATAAAAAAAAATGCCATTAAAATTGAAGGAAAAATTTTATAAAACAGCTATAAGATCAGCAATACATTATGAAGCAGAATTATGGACAGCCAAGAAACAACACATACATAATGAGTGTAACTATGATGAGAATGTTGAGATGGATGGGTAACAAGACTATACAAAATAGTCATAAATGAATCCATCATGAGAGCTTAAGTATAACACCAATTAGTGATGAGATGAGGAAGAGTCAGCTGAGATGGTTTGGCCAAATGTGACAAAGACCATGAGAAGAAGTTTGTTGTTGTTGTTGTTGTTTTTATTTTCCAAAACCCAATACCCAACTTCTATGCATATTCATCATAGAAATCATATGCATGTTTTTCATGATAAAACTCCATGCGAATTTTAGGATCCGGTGTCTCGTCTTTGTTGCCCTTAGCAAGGTTCGCCTTATCTCCCACAACAATAACACACTCAACTTCCTACTCATGTGCTAATTCAATGGCTAGCATCTACATCTTCTTCCTGTGGACTACCCAACATACTATGCTAAACAATATAATTTCACCTTTATAATCCCATACAAAAAGAAACATGTGATTGACAAAAAAATTATTTCAAGGACGATAATTCTAATTTAATAGTTTAGGTCATTAGTCATTACACCCACTCAATACCGTATGACCATTTTTTTAATTAGAGAAAAGATTCATTAAGGAGGAGATAAGGCACCCCAAAAACCCAAACAACAAAGAAAAACCCAACTCAGGTCAAGTTACATCTATCTCTAACAAGATTAACCCACCCCCTTTTAATATCCACAAAATTACAATTAACAAAATCTTTACAATTGGAAGCCCAAAAATAGCAACTCTCTTTAGCCCTATTGACGACTTTGAAGGGAGGCCCAAATTTGTTTCAAAAAGTTCTCATGTTTCGTTCCAGCCACAGAGACCAACAAATGCATTGATCTCCATAACACTAGTCTTTTCAACGACAACCCGGACTCCTCCAATCAGCCACCAAAGCTTTAAATTCCCTTAGGAAAGCCCTAGAAACTCCAAACTCTTCCAAGACAGTGTTCCAAACCTTTTCAGAATATTCACAATGCAACATAATATGATAAATAGATTCCGCATCCTTGAGGCACAAGAGGCAACATTGGGAGGATGTGGCCTCTGTTCCTGAGATTAACCATGGTTAAGAACCTCAGATGCTAGCTCCCATGGCAGTCCACAAAAAGAAATGGACCTTGAAAGGCATCTTTGGGCTCCATTAAGAATTTCTACAGAAAAGATGTACTAACATGATATTCATAAAGATGGTAGCAAGATTAAACCAAGAAAATTCCGCTTTGCCTCTTCAACCAATTTCTGCAACTGTCTTAATGTTACAAAAGTTGGAGAAGGCTAGAAGAAGTTTCCTATGGGGTTTGGTTAAAGGTGACCCAAAGATCCATCTAATTGGGTGGAAGAGAATTTGTCGCACTTTTAAGAAAAGCGGCCTTGGAGTTTGATCATTAAAGATTATGAATAGAGCCCTCCTTTGTAAATGGCTATGGCTCTTCAAGGAGGGGAAAATTTTCTTATGGAGAAGGGTGACTGATGCAAAATATGGTTCTCATGCTATGGGGTGGAAGAGTGCTATTCTAGAGGGTCCTTATGGATCAGGAGCGTGGAAGAGTATAAAAGGTTATGATTTGTTCCTCCAACGCATAGCTTTTTTTTTTTTTTTGATAATTAAGAGAGTGGCTTTCAAAGTTGAAAGTGATATGTTAGTCCAATTTTTGAAGGATATTTGAAGTGGCTCTTCATCTTTCGAGGAAGATTTTCCTGAAATCTTTCTTTTAGCAACGAGATAAGAAGGAACGGTGCAGGAGCCTTGTTCTCATAGCCCTAACTCTAATGCTTGGAACCTCCACTTGTGTTGAAGTGATTGAAAAATGGAGGCCACTGCAACTCTTATGAAGTGGTTGGAAAAGATTCATGTGGGTGATTTGGAGAACAAAGACAGTAGAATATGAACTGGTGCCAATACAGGTGTTTCTTTAGTGAAGTCTCTATACCATTCCTTGAAAAGTGTTGGTTCTCGCTTCTACTCTGCTAAGCTCATATGGAAGTCTCATCTGCCTTCTAAGGCAGCTTTTTTTCTCTAGCTGGTAGCATGGGGAAGGTCCTTACAATGGATAACATCATGATGGCCAGGGGTTTTCAATTGGCCAATAGGCGAGGCATGTGTTACCCTAATGCCGAGATTGTTAACCATATGTTCCTCCACTGTCTGGTTGTCTCCTTTGTTTGGCTCTTTTTCCTTTATAGATTCAAGCAGGCATGGGTCATGCCATAATCAATTTCAATCTCCTCACTATAAGGAGCTATGAAAGGGTGGATGATCTATCTCCGAGGGGTAAAGTGATGAGGACATCCGAGTCCCTCATTGCATGTACCAGCGTCGGAGGAAGATTGAATCTCGTTCGTTGTGGTTCGAATAGCTCGGGAGCATGTGGGGCCCACCTAAGTGCGCACATGGAGGGGCTAAATTGCTACTGGTTGTTTAGTTTTATTTTCTGGTCAATTTAGTTCGATTCCCATGTTTTTTGGTTAACTATAACTTGTTTTATTTTAATTTTATGTAATACGGGTAGGGGGATCATTTTCCTTTATTTTATAAAGAAGCTATTATTGTAAAATACCAGGGGGGGAGCTTTAAAAACCATATTCCTCTCTTTTATTTTTCAATGAAGATTGATTGAAGAAAAAAAAGTGGATGGCGGTTGCTCTCCTCTCCAGAGATTGGGGGACCTAAGAGACACTCTTAGGTTAAATAACGCTTGGTGAGAGGCCAAGAAGCCTTGCTCATGGACTGCTACTATATCTTCCCCGGTATTTATTATTATCTTTGTCATAACTCTCTTTATTTCTTGTTGTAATGGTGGAATAGAGTTATCGGCTGAGGTCCTAGGTGATGCTACCCTGAGATTTTATTGAACCCTTTATGTTTTCTGTTTAAAATATAACTGGGGACAATCATGAGTATTCTGACCATGACTGTGGCTTTCTAACTTTTCCCAAGCATTCGGCTACTACCAAAGGACCCCTATATTCTGGCCATGACTGTACCTTGAGGCCTGATTTTTCTGCTGTACTTGGATCCCCACAACAGCCCCTTGTTATCCCCTTAAGGGGTGAACTAATGTCCTCAATAACACTGCATGTCAGCCTATGAACCAGCCCCTCAACAATTGAATGGCCTGATAAAAACAGCCCCAAAAAATTCTGTGCATATTTCTTCCTAACCATTATATTTTGGGATGTCAATTCCGCCATATAAACTTGAGCAATTTGTTAGCATGCTTTGGGAGGTACATGGCCCCTAATTGTGCATTGAATTATCACTAATATATAGGACAGTACATAACTGAGTGTTTATTTGATTGAGATAATTTTAATAATACTTGACCTGTTGGCTAGTACGGTTGGACCATAACTAAATCCCAAATTGAACTTAGCTGAACCGGCTGACGAGTAGGAATCTAGGTTATGTTGAACATTATTTTGGGTAATTTTAAATTGATCTCTCATTGTTTTAACACTTACAAGTAGTCCGGCATCATAAAGTGTTATGGAGATATATCCCCTTTATTCTCTATTGATCCGCGTGGATGGAGTGTACAACAACAACAAATAGCCTTATCCCAACTATTTGGGGTCGGCTACACGAATCCTGTTCCGTCATTCCGCTCTGTTTAGGGCCTTATCTGCTGTTAAATTACAAGCTGCCATGTCCCTCTTTACTACCTCCACCCAGGT
>JAOXJP010231725.1:0-10586 GCA_025762735.1 Platanus orientalis | reverse complement strand
GGTGCATATGTAGTTAGATTAGAATATGCTTCGTAAGTTTCCACGATTTTTACAATATTTCTTTTCGATATTTCCGACATTTCGATTTATGTCTTTTTTTTTGGCCTGATCGATATTTCCATTGACATCGACATTTTGAACCTTGCCCACAACTCTGGGACCCACAGAAACAAATCAAAAACTTAAGGCTGATTGTTGGTCTCCCCAACAACTAACACATGAATTTCACCCTGAATTTAAGGCGTTGGAATTTCAGGCATTTGAACTAAATTTAGGCGTTAAGCTTGAGAAACAGAAAATGAACAAAACATTCTTTTTTTCGTTTGTACTTACAGAAGTCTAATTCTAGGATTAGGATAGCCTGACTTCAGGGGAGGCATTCTTCTTCTTTGAACAAATCCTAAGGTGCAGGGGGGCCCACAGAAGGGGCTGAAAAACTTCAGGTCAGTTGCTAGTCTCACCAGTAACTAACCCCTGAATTTCACCTTGAATTAAATTCAGGTGTTCAAGATTCAGGTGTTGGAAACATAATAAGGCGTTAAGCTTGTAGAAAACACATAAATCTGCATTCTTCTCTTTTTACAAGCATGTATCTTAGGATAACTTAAAGCATGTATAAATACGAAAAATCACCCTAAAATGGTAGGTATTTGGAGTGCCTGAGACCTTCCCCAAATGCAATTAAACAACTTATCCACTATCTTAGGAAAATAGACTAGTTTTAGGAGTTAAACCCCTAGACCTTCGGGTTTAGATTTCTCCTATTCCTCGAAGAAAAGAACAAATGTCCAACTCCATCGGTTAATCCTGAGTTGGTGGTGACTCCCAACAAAGTCTAACCCTAAGGTTAACAACCTCTGTACATTTGCCCCAAACGTGGCTTGAAACCCGGGGGGACCCGGACCAAAAGGCCCACGGGATGCTCGCCCCCCGAACCTCGACATCCACACTCAGTCCCTTGGGAAATCAGTGAGGAAAATCACAAAAGAGGAAAGTTGGCTGGAGTTTACCTCTTTTTTTTCCCTTTTAAACAAATCTCAATGATTGGAGTTTTTCTATTTTGAATCGTGTTAGGTCTAATTCCTATTACTTTGGCTAGATTATTCATAACTGCATATTTACAATACAGACGCGGTGATCAGTTGGACCTTTGATTAATTAATATCTCCCTCCACATATGATCTGTAATCAAGCCATCTTTGAGACTAGCAAAATTATAAATAGAAGGAAAAACTTCTCTGAGGGGGGAGGATTCACACCATGCATCATTCCAAAAACTAAGGTTGCACCCATTACCAATTTTGAAGACAACGAGGTCCTTAAATCGCTCATAGCCCTTGGCAGTCGCTTTCCACAACCCGAATCAATGCGATCCTGTAGGAATAGAACTCATCCAACCCGAATCCTGAACCTTGTACTAAGCCACAATCAGCTTCCTCCCCAAGACCTCCTTTCCTTCTCCAAACCTCCACAACCACTTAAATAAGAGCGCTAGATTCATTATAACTTTAAAGTTGGATTGATACAGACATGGAAGATCAAGTGGGGCCCACATGAGGACGGCCATGAGGGATCAATTTTGCCACATCATTTAGAGTTTTAGATTATTATGTGAGTTTTTATTTTGTTGTTTTTGCTTAATCCTTTGTTATTTTGCTGCTTAGGTCATGGGGATATTACAATTAATGTTAGGGGTATTTTAGTCTTTAGGCCTTTATTTAAGTTTTGGAAGCCTTGATAGGTGTTTTTTGTTTTAGAAAGGGGGAGAACGATTTCTCTTGGGTTTTAGAAGGTCCCAAGGTTATATATGAAGGAAAACCTCTTGTAATGGAGATTAAGGGTGGAATAAAATTTAGAAAACTTTGAAGCTCTCTTGTGAGAACCTGCAACTGGTTCTTTGTCTCTCTTCCCTGGGTGTGACTCCTAGGGTTGGCGTTGAGGTGAGACTCCTCAAGAAACCAGGACAGCAACATGAGGTAGCCAATTTATTAAGCAGGAGGGCTTCATTGTTGAGGGAGTTATATGCTGATGATGAAGATTTCAAGAAGGTTTGGAAAAGATTGTTTAAACAGAAACAAGGAGAAGATTTGCCACAGGATGAGTACATTTTCAAAGTTGACCATTTATGTGTTCCAAGGGGTTTACTGGAGGAATAACTCATTAGAGAGTTAGATGTAAGTGGTTTAAGCCCACATTATGGGTGAGATAAAATCATTGAAGAGGTTGGAAGGAGATGTTATTTGCCTTAATTGAGGAATGATGTGGGATGATATGTATAACAGTGTTTGTTTTCTAGACATAAAAGGGCCACCTGTCTTTGGACTTTATGTTCGGTCTTCTGTGGGCTCAACAAAAGTATAGATCTTGTATTTGTCATTGTTGATAGATTCTCAAAGATGGCATATTTTATTTCATGCTAGAAGATAACAAATGCAACTAATGTAGCCAACCTATTATTTTTTGAGAGGTAGTTCGCTTGAATGGAGTGCTAGAAACAATTACTTTGGATTGTGATTCAAAATTTCTTAGTCACATATGGAGGATGTTGTGGCAACAGTTTGAGCCGGACTTTAAGAAACACGATCTGATGTCTATCTAGTGAAAAGCCTAAGTGGTGTGAGACAATCTACATTGGGATCGTGTATGGACAACGTCCTATGCACACGATGGACCTAGTGCCATTGCACAAATTTCCAGGTTCAAGTATTGCTGTAGAACTTATGGCTGAAAAGGTTGTTACTATCCATGAAGACATGAAAGCAGCTTGAAGTGTCTAATGCCAAGTACAAAGTGGATGTTGACAAGCATAGGCATTTGAAGGTCTTCAAGAAGGTGGCATCCTGATGATTCATCTTCAGGAGGAGGGTTTCTCAACTGGCACATACAACTAGTTGTTGAAGAAGATTTGACCATATCCGATTCTCAAGTAGATTAAGGAAAACACATATGTTATTGATCTTTTTGATGATATGGCTATTTCCAAGACTTTTAATGTGGCTGTTCTGTTCAAGTACCCAGTTTTCTAGTTTGCAGTTTAATTCTATTTACATTATTGTAGTGTACCAAACTTTGAGCCAAAGGGAAATTTTTTCTTAATTTGGTTTAGGGAATTAGTGAATTCTGAGATGGGGACAGAGTTATTGAAAGGTTTTTCTTGTCAAGATCTCTTTTAACAAATGTATATTGGTATATTAGTCACTTTTGCAATGAGTGTAGTGCACAGCATATTATTTTTTGTACCTAGGGGAGGACTCCTTGTCCTTTTCTCCTTCTCTTCAATTCATTTATTTTTATCAAAATAGTACTGTAATTAAATAAGTAGTAATTTTGCATGCAGAACCATAAGCCATACATGGGGTTATATAGTCTCTGTTTTTTGAGGAGATGAATTTTGACAATGTCAAGGTTGTCCTATAGGTGGATCCTACTTTTTGGCCACTCATTATATGCGTGGTAACACTACTTTTAATGGGCCCGTGGGGAAGTATGAATCCACTATTTTGATACGCATCTTTTGTTCATACTTTATACTTACCTCATTATAGAAGATTAGCTGTGCACCAGAAGAACTGCCACAAAAACAAGTGATTCCCACTATTTTATTGTGTGATCTGAAACACCTGATCCAATGTAACCCTGTTGGAGTTTCTTATCTTTGATATTTGAATAATATATATCTGTAAGTGAAGGTTGTTGTAGTAACAGCATGTATTTTTTTTTTCTTTCTATTTTCTTTGGTTATGTTAAAGCTGGAAGCTTGTGCTTGGTGGTTCTGAAAGAAAGCTACTTGACTATCTGATGTATTGCTATTATTATGGGTTCTTATGAATGATAATTGTTGCAGATTGTGGTTCTGGCATAGGAAGGGTCACTAAGAATCTTCTTCTAAGATATTTTAATGAGGTACAGATAACTTTTCTCTCCTCTGGGTGGTGGTTTGTTGTTTTCCCCGGATACCCTCTGAAGTTTACCAAAGAAGCAATTTTATGAGACATTGACTGGTTTGCTAAAAAAGAATCTTTTGTTAAGTTTGGTTATATCTGATATGTAAGAAATAGAATAAGGGATTTGATAACTTCTGTATAATGCAGAATAGGAAGTTACATAATGGCTATGTTATCCCTTCAAACTTTCCCCAAAGATTACAATACACCTTAAAATACAAGTCATGAAATTTTTGTGCTCTCTCTCTCTCTCTCTCTCTTTATCAATCCATCTATTTCTTGTCCACTGACTTCACCCTCCCTGACCCATTTGAACCTCTTCAAGTTTTCTTGATTAACTTTGCTGTGGCAATTCTTCTATGACAGAAAAAAATTTGATGTATTGAAATGGGTTGGCATATGTCATATGTGGGCCCTGATCAAGATATTGTGTTCATGGGATCCCCAACTATACTGACCAAAGAAGTTGAAGAGATATAATCCACTTTAATATGAGAGAGAGAGAGAGAGAGAGAGAGAGAGAGAGAGAGAGAGAGAGAGAGAGAGAGGCTATTTTACTCAGCTACTATGTGGTGAAATGGTTGTCTTCGAATTTAGGATATGGTACCACTTTTTTATGGGTTAGGATATGGTACCTTTCAGCAGTCATCTAGGCTGTTTCCTATCTTTTCTCAACTTCATTAGGATTTGAATTGGAGAGAGTGGATCATTCTATTATTTCCCTCAAACTTTTTGATTGGATGGCTTTTTTTTTCTTTCTTTTTAATCTGCTTACAGTCAGACTTGCAATCTTTCCATACTCATTGAGATTGGAAATTTCCTTGTTTCAAATGGATGATTAAGTATTACCATTGTGTTCAGAAGGGGTCTCAACCTTATTCCAACAACCAGAATTTCAAATTTCCACTGTGATGGGGACATCATGCCACATGGCAGTCCCAAGGCTTACTATCATAAGAGGAGGGATCCTGTGACCCTATGGATCGAGTAGGATGATTGGGGAGGTCAACATGTTGGTCTGGAGCAGATTTGGAGGCTTTTGGAGTTATTTTCTATGAGAAGACATGTGGGGCCCACATGTGATTTAGTGGGTTCCACACACATGGACACAAGGGGGCGTATTTAGCCCACCATTGGAGTTTTGGTTTAGCTTTATTGTCTTCTATTTGGTTGTTTTATTGTTTTATTTGATATTATGTGAGTATTTTAAAGAATGGTGATATGAATGTCATTTTCTATTTTGTTTTTGGGCTTTTTGACAGCCCATGGTATAAGACTTATAAGTAATCGTTAAAGAGGGGAGACACGCACGATTTGGGTTATTTGGGGTTTCTATATTGTTAGAAGTAGGGAAGGGGTAATTTTCTAAGCTTGGGTTCTATGTTGGGTCTTTAAACGGGGTATCACCTCCATTGTAATCGATATACATGAATGGAATAAAGAATTTATTTCTGTTGAGATTCACTTGTGGAATCGCAAGTTTTTTCTCAAGCTCGTGAGTACCCATAGAGCTTCTTGGAGTAGGGATTTCTCCAGGTTTGGTGGTAGGGTTTTCTCCCAAGGTACAAACCTCCTTTCTTCTCATTACCTGCTACTACAGCCTGCAAATCCTTATTTCCTCCCTCTTCTTTGATTCCCAACTTCAACCCCTAATTTCCCTAGACCAGAACCATCAACTAGATCAAGTTATCATTCCCTTGAGTAATCTGGCCCAAAATTCCAAACACTATGCTGCTCCAATCTTACATCTAGATTACTCAACCTATCTCTGCATTTTTTTGTTCATTACACCCGGATTCCATTTAACCCTAACCAATCTGCAGCCATAGAAAAACCTTCCAATATTTTCTGGCCATCAGAAAATCTCCCCTCCATCCTTGTAACCCTGCGACAACTGAAGAAATCACTGCTATCAACTTCTGATTTGGAATCAGGACATTCAACCATGATTCATTCTTACGGCAGCATTAGAGTGAAGATTCTGCCCTGGTTTCGATCTCAAGACTGAGGCACTTCTGTTCTTGTGCTTGCAGCATCACCCACTGCTGGTTTCTTGATTCACTGCCAAAGATCCCAATCGAAGTGGCATTACCATTTACAACTGCTGGGTTCAATCCAAGACTTGAGGTGGTGGATCTCTTCAACAAATCCGACTCCACTATTGGACTGTAAGCCTATGAAGTCTCTGATCAGAATTTGATTATGGTAGAGATTAATTCTCTGATGACCTTGATCAGCTCATACCCTGCTGTCCCAGTACTTACCCTATCTCAAACAGCTCGTGTATTCTCTGTTTCAGTCCCATACAACCCCTTAATTACTTTGCTGTTCATCCCATACAACTCCTCTAATACCTTACAGGCTTCAGACTTTAACAACCTCTGCTTGACATAAATATACTTCCATTCAAGCCTAACTAGAATCCGCACAGTTCCCAACTGTTGTCTTGCTATTTATCTGGTTACTAGGTCTTGATTCATTGTTGTGATAATTTCCTAAGCTGAAGGTAACTTATTTTAATATAATTGCATTAACTCTGACTTAGCTTCAGTCTTATTTGGTTCAAAAATATTGGATGAGTTGTTCTATTACTTAATTGTCTTCTTGAACTTGATTCGTACGTGATCAGATAATAGGAATTCAGTTTATAAGCGCTTATTTCCTTGTGTAATAACCTTGGATCGCTAATTGTTCATGTTTACATTTGCATGCTGCATCACATTGTTACCTTTTTCATCAAAGTGGTTGATTTCAGACCAGTTCTCATAGACCTTTGAGGTCCATGATTAATGTGTTAGCCTTGCTTCCTTCTCTATCTTGATTAATGGGATTCCTTCAAGCACTTTTGGGTGCTCCCATGGGCTAAGGCAAGGAGACCCTATATCCCCCCTCCTCTTCCTCTTGGTGATGGAAGTGCTGGGTGGTATGTTAAACAGGGTTGTGGAGGTGGGGATGCTAGAAGGTTTTAAGGTGGGGGCAAGTGGGATGTCGGTTTCTCGTCTTCAGTATGCATTGATTTTATGAAACAACTACCAAGGCAAATTAGGTATCTCAGATGTATCTTGAGGTGTTTCAAGGCAGTGTCTGGCTTGAGAGTCAATTTTCAGAAAAGTTTTGTTGATTGTGGTGGGTGAGGTTCCCAACATAGTTATGCTGGCTACCGATTTGGGCTACAGGATTGATACCCTTCCTACCACTTTTCTGGGCCTCCCTCTTGGAGCCTCTTATAAGCTGATGGATGTTTAGACTTCGGTAGTCGAAAGAATGCAAAGGAGATTATATAGATGGAAAGCAAACTATCTTTTTAAAGGGGGAAGGATGAAAGGCTGCATTTGCTAATATCCCCATCTATTTTATGTCTCTGCTCAATATTCTGATGTCAGTAGCGCTAAAAATCGAGAGGCTCCAAAAAGAATTCTTATGGAAGTGTGGTGAAAGCTTATCCGGTATACATCTTGTTGCTTGGGATACTGTTTGCTCTCCAAAGTCAAAAGGGGGAATGGGTCTTCGAAAATTGGTTGATATGAACGTTGCCTTGTTATATAAATGGTTGTGGCAGTTGGGTTTGGAGGAAGACTGGTTATGGAAGCGGGTGTTAGTGGAAAAGTATGGGATTTCTGATGTTTGGAACCCTAATGAGATTCACAGGCCTCATGGTAGTAGTTTATGGAAAGGTATCATGAAGCACTTAGATTAATTGAAGAAAGGGATTGGCTATGAGATTGGTGCTGGGGACAAAATTTATTTTTGGGAGGATAATTGGTGTGGGGAAAGACCACTCAAGGATATTTATCCAAGTGTTTACTACTTGGCTACAAATAGGCTTGCGAAGGTGGCAGATTATTTGGAGAGGTGTCCTATTTCCATTGTTTGGAACCCAATGTTGAGAAGGGCTACTTTTGATTGGGAGATCCCTTAGATTTGTAGCTTATGGAAACGGTGGGTAGGGTGCTTCTAAATGTGTGAATTAGGCCGACAAAAGAAGATAGATGGGGAATGTTAAAGGCTATTTCTCTGTAAAATCTTGTTACAACCTTATTGATTCATCCTGTGACATGGGCATTCCTGGGAAAGCCATTTGGAACCATAAGGTTCCCTTAAAAGTGCAATTTTTTCTTTGGACAGTGTCTTCAGGGAAAATATCTATAATGGACACTCTTGCCCACAAAGGCATGTATCTCACCAATATTTGTTTGTTGTGCTACAAGGACGGGGAGTCTATCACCCATTTGCTAATTCATTGCCCTTTTGTTTCGGATGTATGGAATGATCTTTTGAAAGATTTTGGGATGAGTTGGGTAGCTTCCTCTGGTGTTAATAGCCTTCTTGCTAGCTGGAGATCATCGGCCTTTACCCCCGAGGGCAAGTTGTTGTGGAGTATGGTGCCTGCATCCATCTAGTTGTCGGTTTGGAAAGAAAGAAACAATAGGGTTTTCGAAAATTATGCTAGAGATCATGCTTCTCTTTTGGGCTCAAAGATGCCAATATTGTGATAATGATCACAAGGGAGGTTTGTTGAGGGATTGGAATGCTGCCATTGGCCTAGTGTAGCCCTTTGTTGTTTTGGCTTTGTTTGTTGTTTTGTTTTGTTTTGGCTCTTCCTTTCTTTGTTCTTCCTCCCCTCTTTTTTCAATAATTTTTTTTTTCTCTTATCAAAAAAAAAAAAAAAAGACCTTTGAGATCCAGATAGTATTTTTTTTCTTCTGATAAGTAAGGAAATTCATGAAAATCTAGAGAAACTACAAGCTCGAGAAGTACAAATAGTCTCCCTCAAAACAAGGGAAGAACCAGAAAAAAGAAAGAAAAAAAAACCTAATGCAAGAATACAATTGCATCCCAGTTAAAAATCCAACCGTGGAACTTGATAACACCAGAAGAGGGAAGCAAAAAGTCCAAGCATACATCATGGACAAAACTTCGTAAAAAATTCTTTGGGTCTCTAAAACAGTATCTTCGAAAATCCTTGCGTTTCTTTCCATCCAAATACTCCAACAGATGGCGAATGGGACGCAGCTCCAAATAGTATTCCCTTTTGGACTAAGCACTTGAGAGGCCCTCAATTCCCAAGAAGATGAGGCTTCTTTCATCAAATAGGGGAAAACCCAACAAATACCAAACCTGTTCAACATGGAACTCCAAAGGAAAGAAGCTAGCTTGCAATGAATGAGAAGGTGACTAGTTGATTAAGTCTCAGAACAATAGATGGCCTATCTATTGGGAGAGATCATACCACAAGATATAAGGAGGTCCACTATAGGAATTCTGCTGAGGGTAGCGAACCAAATAGTATTCCCTTTTGGACTGAGCACTTGAGAGGCCCTTAATTCCCAAGAAGATGAGGCTTCTTTCACCGAATAGGGGAAAACCCAACAAATACAAAACCTGTTCAGCATGGAACTCCAAAGGAAAGAAGCTACCTTGTAATGAATGAGAAGGTGACTAGCTGATTAAGTCTCAGAACAACGCATGGCCCATCTATTGGGAGAGATCATACCACAAGATATAAGGAGGTCCACTGTAGGAATTCTGTTAAGGGTAGTAAACCAAATGAAGAAGCACATTGATGCGGTGGCAATACAATGCTTAGAGAGGACTTACCCTCTTTGGAAGCCTAAGCCGAAGCATAATGGACTTATGAAGAAGCCTACTTACTGCTCAGCTCATTAGTGCCATAATTTTATGTTATTTTCGATTTTTAGAATCTTTAATTAGTGGCTTTGAATGTAATTAGGCCATTAGAGCCAAATTAAAAAGTTGGTTGGGAGTTGGAATTAGTTTAGGAAAAGTTTTAAGGGATGGTTGAGAATTTTCAGAAAATTTTCAACGGACTCTTAAGGGTCCAAACCCTTTTGTCAAGAAAAGAATTGAAAATATAAACATTCTCCAACTTAAAAATCAAAGGGGCAATAATATCAACCTCCCAATCAAACATGTCCTATTTAAAAGTCAAATTCTAGAGGTGACCATGCAAAGATGGGGAAAGAACATCAACAATAACCGCATTCCTTTGGTTGGACAATCTAGAAAATCTAGGATAAGTAATGGACAAACACTGTTTCTCCCACCAAATATCATCCCAGAACCTAATCAACTTCCCATTACCCACAACCAAACGGATATGAAGAAGGACCAACGGATAAAGCTTGATAATTTGTCACCAAGGCAAGGGCATGCTTGGGGATATACTACGAGAGCAATCCTCCCCATTTGGATCCATCCCATATTTGTTGTGAATAATGGATTGCCAAAGACTGCCACTGTCATTGAAGAACCTCTACAACCATTTCCCAAGCAATGCCAAATTCCTCTCATTTAGATGGATGTTCTCACGATGCTTGGATGAAGAGGGGGCTTCTAGCTTAGAGAGTGATTTTTCAGAAGAAGAAGTTAAGGAGGCTATCTTTAGTATTGACAGAGATAAATCACCGGGTCCAAATGGTTTCTTTTCTATCTTCTATCAAGATTGTTGGGAGATTGTTAAAGATGATCTTATGAATGTGTTCAAAGAATTCCATGGAAGTAGCATCATCAACAAAAGTACTAATGCTACAATCATTGTTCTTGTTCATAAAAAGGAGGATGTGAGTGACTTTTCTGACTTTCAACCTATAAGTCGTGTTTGTCGCTTGTACAAAATGATCG
>JAOXJP010231724.1:0-10587 GCA_025762735.1 Platanus orientalis | reverse complement strand
TTCTCTGCGCCCCCCCCCCTCTGCGATGCTCGCGAGCCGAGGCAGAGGGGGGAATCAATTCACTTTTGGAGTTGTCACTTCACCCCCAAAAAGTGAATTGATTCCCCCCCCCTCTGTCTCCCCCCCTTTGTCTCGGCTCCCGAGCATCACAAAGGGGGGCAGCGTAGAAGATATTGTCCCACAAGAAATCTGTTTTAATTTAGATGATACTAGCGAATTCACCCGTGCGAGCACAGGCAATTAGCCAAAACCGTACATGTCAAAGAAAATAATAAGTTTTATAAAAAAATATATAAGATTAATATAAAAAATAATTAAGGATGGCAATGTTTGACACGACCTATGAATCTGACACAAACCCTTAGGGTTGATTGTAAACATGTTTAAGGTCAAATTAGGTCAACGCATTTGACTTGATTAATAAATGGGTAAAATTCAGGTTGATTTATATAACCGTGTGCCATTAACTTGATACAACACGATTTTAACCCATCAACATAAATTACCACACGATTTTGAACCTGGCATGAACCCTACACAAAATAAGTAAGTTAGGATTGGCTGTAAATGTATTTTGAGTCAAAATGGGTCACCTTGCTCTAACATGACTAATAAATGGGTCAAGTTCAAGTTAAGCCATATGACTTGTCATTCCTAAAATTAATTGAAAAGAATAAAACAAAGTCATAAGATAGATAAATGAATCGGGTTCAAGTTGATCATATATTTGTATACCTTAACTTGACACAAACACGATCCAGGCCACTAATACAAATTGTCACACAACCCAACACGAACCCAATAGGAAATTAGTGGAGTAGCGTTTACTGGAAATTTGTTTTTGGGTCAAAATGGGTTAACCCATGTTGACACGATTAATAAATGACTGCAAACATAAATTATCACTTCTCAAAGTTGTATTTGTTGAAGCAAATAGTAAACTCTAAAAGAAGGTACAATCATTAATTTTGAATATTATTGAAAAAAAAAAAGCAAAATACTAAATATGATAAAACCTTTTGGCAAAAGATGATGATAGTGTAGAGAAAAGAGAGACTTTACCATGGGTTTCTATACAAAAATAATAATAATAAATAGAAAAAAACCAAAAAAGAAAAAGGAAGATGGTAGATGGATGGAGAGAGCATCAAAAAATAAAAAAGAAAAAAGAAAAATTGAAGGGCTATACAAAAGATGATGTAAGACAGTCATGTGGGGAAGAAAAAAAAGAAACGAAACATTAACGAGAGAGGTAATGGTAGGTGAAAGAAGAGAGAGAAAACAGGGAAAAAAATTCAAGACAATCCACGTGTTATATGCAAAGGGGTTATGTGGTATTGTAGCTCTACTCCCTTCTGCTTTAAAATATTTAGTTACAATTCAAATGTAACATTAATGAGAAAAACAAAAAATTAAAAAATTGATAAAAAAACAAAACAAAATCTACTGTAGAAACCTGTTTGCTTTAATATATAAGTATAGATGGTCAATTTACCAAAAAGTTAAAAGACAATATGGCCCTTTACCTCGTGATCCTCTTCAGATTGTTATAGTTCAAATATTGTTAAATAGATTTCAATGGTTGACATGTGGTAAAAAATAAACAAAACAAAAAATGTGTACTTTAGTTTGTTGATTTTGTGAATACGTGTTGACCACCAAACTCTTCTAACATTAATTGAACTTTAAAAAAGTGAAGACGATCCTCTACCAGTCTACCCTCCTCTATGGGCCGCGGGAAAGGATCTGCTTATATCAATTTGTCTGTTTTTGCATGTCCCTATACACAAAGGGTGAGATGTATTAGGGCTATCGATAGTCAAATATGATTCAGATATAGGCAAACCCACATTTGTATCAAATTCAAAAAAAAAATTGGATATTTATGAAAACAATTAAGTCCTAGGAATTATAAAGATAGAAGACCATTGAGGTCAACAAGATAATGGGGAACTAGATACACAGAGCTTTCTTTCATTCAAATTGAGAATGGGAGATGAGAAATGGATTAAGGTTAAGGTTATAGTATTCATATGTTGTATTCTACATGACATGTCCTACAACATTATATTATAAATATTAATTTCAACATATTTGAATATTTAGTTGAATAACCGAATTGGATAAATATGCATTTGAATTGAATATTAACAGATCGAATATGGATAATAATCAGATAATTGACAGCACTTGATATATAAGGTTAAAACTATAAAAACAAATTTCAGATGAAAAATAGGTATTTATAAAAAATTGGGGTTTACAGGGTTAAAACCATAAAATAAAATAAAATAGAAAGTGTTCAAATAAACATTTGCTCTCTAATAGAGGCACCAAATTCTGAAACCATCACGTGTCAACCTGTAGTGTGGAAACACAGAGGAACTTACTGTTTTGGTTGTAGCATATCCTTTCCCCTCCTCTTTTAATTGACTCCTCAGGTGAATTAGAGTTATTGGGCCCCAGTTCAATGGGATTACAACCAATCGTTGGATCAGCTTGTCCAAATGATCCATCGTTATATTCTTAAATCGCCTCCAATCTAAATGGAGATATATCACACCATTAACAATCAACATGTCGGCAATGACTAAAAAGGGTGTCTCAATAAATATACAAGTGTCAAAAGGAAGTGTGTTATAATGAATACACAATAGGTAAGTATGTGTGTATTTATCAAAATAACCTTTGTCAGGCGTTGTACCTCTGGATTGGCCAGGATTCTCCCCAGCTCGCAAGATTGTCATGTGACGGTCTGCGATGCACAAATCCTGAGTGCCTCTGGATAGGTATTGGCATGATATCTCTCCACTCAGCAGTGGGATTGAAATGAATTATAGCATTAGGGCAACATAGGGATGCATTTTTTTGGTGTTAATGGAGCAGGTTAAATGGGTGACACATTCTACCTCACCCATAACATGGCAAGTTTCATACTATCTGAATGGATTGGACTGGTTTTGTTTTTGCAGATATGTGGAGAAATAGGGGTGAGTTCTTTATTTATGTACCTTGCATTTATTTATCACTTGGAATTAAACGATTTCATTTTGGATTGCCATGGTAATGAGTGCATATGAGTCTACGAGCCCTAATGAAAATGGGTTCATTTTCATTCATCACCAAATATGAATGATAGCATATATCATTTCATTTTATACAAGACCTAAGATGATTTCATTCCTAATTTTAGCAAACAAATCAATATGAATCTAAATGAGTTCATTTTGAACCATCGTGTTGTGGCTTCAAATTGCATGGAAATTTAAAATGAAATGATTCCAATTTTTATTTTATTTGGTTATGGAAATGATTTCATTACAGGTGGCAACCAAACACAGCCTTATTTATCCATTTGGGATGAATTCAAGTTGCAACCAATGAGACCTCCATTACCAGCAGCTCTATAGAAGATATGGATGTGGTATCACCTCTCTTGGAAAGAGGCATGGTTTCAATACTCACTAGCAATGTTTCACGGTCGATTATGTTGATGTCCATCGCTTTTGTGATGTGGGGTTGCCTGTAATGTGGCAGCATGCCCAATAGTCTTGCCAATCTGAAAAAAGAAATTACATTTTTGTTTAGAAACATTGAATGATTCCATCCTATATCTTTATTCCTCTCTTTTTTTTTTCCTTTTAGAGGTTTTTTTTCTTTACTTCCTACCTTGTCCCAGCCTAGTTTGTCTCTTGTACCATCAAAATTTATGTTATAGGTTCTTCTTCTTCTTCTTTCTATTTTTTATTTTTATAATAAACGAATGAATTCATTAAGAAGGAAAGCCTCCCAAAGGAGGAGAAACATTAGCAAGCATCACTCACCCAACAAAATTGGCGTTAAAGAGAGCCAACGTCAATAAAGGGACTAGAGCAAACCACGCCTAGCTAACCGGTGGGTAGACATGTTCAAAGACCATCATACAGATTGAAATGAAGTTATATATATATTTGTGATTGATTTTGAAAGCTTTAATAAAAAGAAGCAAAAGGGAGAGGAAGGGAAACAAAAGTAGCATGAGTGATGCCAACCCACCCAACAAAAAGAAAAAAAAAACTATCTAAACATCAACAAGCCCCGTTCTAAATGCCATTTGAAGGGTTTAACTTCCCTAAACAAACACAAATGATAGTGTCATCCTATTAAGCACTAGACTACTTTCTACGGAAATCTGCTTGGATCTAATATATGACCATAAAAAGTGCAAGCATTTCTTTCTTTCCACATGGACCAACAGATGATCGCAAGAGTAGATCTCCACATGGTTAAGCATCTTTCGGTCCAATTAAAGGATGCATAGGTGGTCCAACAATGAAGCATATCTACTAGTCTTCTCGACATTACCTGGCTAACCTAAAAATGTCTTAGGAAAAAAGACCAGATAGAGACATCAAGAGGGCAATGGAAGAACAAGTAGTTGATTGATTTCAAGTCTTTCCAACATAGGCAGCATCTGTTGGGCATTTGGATTCCCTTAAGTCTTAAAGGAAATCTAGAGTCACTACTCCTTCCCAAAATAGCAACCCATGAAGAAAGATGCATTGGACGGAAGGTGGGGATCTAGACCTTTTTGATTGGACAATGCTATAACTGGACCATGATGGATCATTGCAAAAGTTGATTTAATCGAGAAACAACCTTTGGGTCATTATGCCAAAGCCACGTGTCATTAATATCTCTTCTTAAATTAAACTTTTTGTCCCCCATATGCGCATCCTAAGGGAATTTTCTTCTCATCATCTCGAGCTTCCTTATCATTGATCCAAGCATAATGAATATAGATATATAATAAATATGCAGGTTAGAGAGACTCTTGTTGATCATAACAATCTTACCTCCTTCGATTAACAGTTGGCCTTTCCAAAAAGCAAGACGCTTATCGAATCTCTCTATCACTGGGTCTCACATGGGACGAGATCTGCTAGACGCTCCAAGAGGCAGCCCAAGGTACAGAATTGAAAGTGAGACTGATTGACACCCAATAATGCTAGCAAGGTTTGAGGGATGATGGGATGGTCCAACACCTATTAACTTTGACTTTTCCAAATTAACCTTCAACACTGAAATAGCTTTGAAAATGAGCATAATGCATCGTAGATTGTGATCAACCTTTGCCTTTAAGAAGAACAGTGTATCATCCACAAATTTAATTATATCAATAGCAGGCCCACCATTCCTTATATGACAACTTGATATTAGGGCTTTGCAAGCTGCCTTCATGACCAGATAGCTCAGAGCTTCCATAATAATATTAAACATGAAAAGAGACAAGGAGTCACCCTTCTTAAGACCCCTTGAGCTTTGTAAAAACCCTACAAAGGAACCATTGAGCAACATCGAGAAAGAGATCATAGAAATTATGTATTCAATTTACACCACCTGTCACCAAACCTCATTTTACATGTCATGACCATTAGGAATTTCAGTGCACTTGGTCAAAAGCCTTATCCATATCTACCTGGAAGATTACCTTGTATTGGTTAGTTCTCTCCCACTCATATATGCATTCATTGGTAATAAGAGAGTAATCAATAATATAGTGATGCTTGATAAAAGCCCATTGGTATTTTTAAGATTATGTGTCTCATCACTCATTTTAATTGCTTAGCCAACACGTTAGACATAATTTTATAGAAACTTCCCAACAGGCTGGTCAGTTGGAAGTCTTTGAAAGTCCTCGCCCCACTCTTCTTAGGGATAATAGCCAAAAGGTATCATTCAAGCTTCTACAGAGAGAGCTTTCTTTATGAAATTGGTCCATGCATTTCATTATATGCCCTTCCAGCAAGTCCCAAAAATGCTTTAAATAATTTGATTAGATAACCGTCTAGGCCAGGAGCCTTATATTCTTATAAATTATTTAGCGGTACTTTAACCTCTTCCCCATAGAAAGGTTTATCCATATCCTCTTTTTGCTTATCGGGGGTACGAGAGACATTGATACCCTCCATACGAGGTCTTCTTGGGAATTCCTCAAAAAATATATGAGTAAAAGTCCTCAACCAAGGTTGTCATGTTCTACTTACCTTGAACCCATTGGTTATTTTTATTCCAGGTTTTATATAAAGTTTGTCTTGGCTCACATGTTTTCCATTCAATGTAAGAATCTAGTATTACTATCCCCTTAGTCTAGCAATGCTACTTAAGATTTATGTCGCCAATAGATCTCCCTTTTGATAAAAAAATTAGCTTGCATTGGATTTTTTCATACCATTTCAACTCTTTAGTTGAGAGATCTCTAGTTTGATCTTTACTATCTAGATTTTTGATCCACATAGAACATATTTCTTTTTGCAAATCCATCATTCCAAACACCTCCATGTTCCATTTTTTGAACTCATCCTTTAGGGCTCTTAACTTCTAACCCATAACATAGCCAGTAGAACCCTCAAAATTAAGAGATTACCATCAATTGTGCATTTTTTTTCTTTAAAACCATATGCTTCCAACCACATTAGTTGTAATCAAAAGGACCGGGGTCCTGCATCCATACCTTTAGGATAAAGCATGATTGGGATGTGATCCAATTCGGTGGAGGGCAAAGTAATATGGATAGCATTCTTCCAATGGTCATCCCAGTAAGGAGATATAATAAGGAAGCGATCAAGTTTGCTCTACAAACTCTTATTTTGATCGTCTAACCAAATAAAAGAAGTTCTAGAAAAAGGGAATGTCCAGAAGGCCATTACCAAATATGAACTTAGAAAACTCACGAATTGGCATCATGAGGTGATGAGATCCAGATTTCTCCAAAGAGTAGCGAACCACGTTGAAGTCTTGCCAATAACCCATGGGCCAAGATAGTCTTAATACACTTGATTAAGTTTTTCCCATGTGTCTCCTTGCCTTACCGCAGCAGTCAGTCCATAGACACCCACAAGACTCCAAATAAATGAATCCTTTAGCAAATTGCATCCGGTAAAGACTGAGAATTCACCCACCCTACTATCAAAAAATTCCAGACAATTCTTATCCCATGTAATAAGAATACCACTTGCACAATTTAAGGCCTATTTATGAATAAAAATCCAATAGTTATACCCCCCCATAAATCCCTCACCTCTTGCCAGCCAAAATGTTCAAGCTTAGTTTCCTACAAACATTCCAACATAGGACGTTCATTATGATCGTAACTTTGAATTCTGCTTCCCCTCCTTCCTCCTCGACATGCCTCCTTAGATTTTGGGGTACCCCTACAGTATGCACTATCGTCACCCTCATAATTGACAGAGATCTCCAATCCTAGCAACTCCCTTTTACATTGGACATTACTCCCATTCCTCGTTTCACAGTTCCTCTTTATGTGGCAAATGAACATTTTTCGTTCAATTACTTAAAACAATTTATCAACATTGTACTTGATCATATAGAAAGAAATTTGCATTCTCCAACTTAGGTCCTTCACCCTTTTTACCACCCAATCAGACGATAGTGTTCAAGGAAGAATGCGTAGAGGTTGCTTGGTATCTTCCATCACTTCCCAACTTTCCTAATCTATTTCATAGGCTGGTTCGATTATGTCCTACCATATCTCAGACACTTCTCTTCATTGTATGGTTGTTTAATCTACATAATATAATCAATAGACAAATTAGGACAATGAACAATAGCCTCTGGGGTCACCCATAAGGCTTAATCTTTGATATCCAATCGATTCATAATCTTCTTAGTAGATTGGATCCTTCGAAGGTCTTTCCTCCTCCGAATATTGACACTCTATTATAGAGTTGCTGGTGGAAGAAGAACAACCAAATCCCCCCTCAAATATGAGTTTCCATTTGTCAGTCAAATCACAAAGAAAATCCACATTAACAAATGACGTAACTTGCTTCCCATTGTCTTCTTCCTTGTTATTTTTCATGACTCCCTTGGAGGTATTTCCCTTTTCTCTAATCATGATGAACGAGTTTGGTTAGTGAGTGAGGATCAGGGGCTCCTTCAAGCTTCTCCCTTGAGTTCCCCCTTGTTGCAGGGAGAGCTATTGAAGCCCTAAATTGATTTTTTTAAGGGGAGGGGATGGCTACAACCATTGGATCTTTTGTTGATCTCATGGGGATTCGATAGTCGGGGTTGATATATTTTAAAGAAACTTGTTTTTTGACATGGGCACTCGAGCCCATGTTTTTTGGAACCCATAAGCATGTTTGGTGCTTTTGGTTTTAACCCAACACGACTCCAACTAGATCTACCTGCTCCATCGTTCAACTTATCCCGATCTGATCGCCCAAAGCCATTCATTTTGTTGTTTGTTTTGAGTTCAGCTATTTATTATATCATTGAAATAAAGGATATAACTACCAATGGCATTCCTCCAAATCACCGTTCAACGAATATATGATTCAAGATAGTCACCCTCGAGAACAATGGACTTACCTCGCAAGTTTTGAAGTGTAGAAAGCCTTAACCTAGCAACATGACATTTGAACACAATATAGAATAACAAAAGCCCCAAAACGTGCCTTGACCAAAAAGACTTTTCCTATGTTATTGCGAAAGATCAGTCCAACACCAGCTTTTTGGGTAGCCGTTGACATAGCTCCATCAAATCACCTAATGGAGGACTCAAACGGTCTAAATCTTGAAGCATGTATATACATTGGAGAGGGGCTATCAACACATGCCTTGTATTTACTCACCTATAAGCAAAGACAACAATATTATCAATATTTAATGGAACTTGTTAAAAAATAAAATCATTTATTGCTTTCCATAAATGCCAACGTAAAGCTGAAAATAATGATAGATGATATCAATTATATCATTTTTGGGGATGTTTGGTCAATCCATCCACTCAAAATAATTTGAGGTTCCATACTAGAATGTAAACCAAACTTTTCTATGGTTGGACATCTAACTAGGTACTGAAATTGGTTTCATCCTCAGATTGACACCAAGGACACTTAGGCTCAACATTGATATTCCATTTGATAATATTGGCCTTGACCAAAATATCATAATTATAGGCTCTCTATATAAAGTAATTAACTTTTTAGGGGTAGATTTAGGCTCCAAATATCATTCCAAGGGACCTGATTGCGTGAGAGGGTGAGGAATTGATAATTGAGACATGACAATCAAATAAAAAGATTTAATATTGAAATGATCATATTTTTCAAAATACCATATTAAAGAATCATCTATACTCGTCCAAGCAATCGAGATTTGAAGAATTTTGGCTCTAATATTGGGGGATTCATTTTGGATAGCCTCTAAATCCCACCTCATATGCCTTTTATCAACGATATTTACCACTTTTTTAGCCAAATGATTTAGGGGGAATTCAATATTTGAAAGTGTTTAAAAGCTAAGACCCAATGAATTAATCCAAAATTAACATTTTTGCTCGAGACAACAGTCCATCCCATTCCTTTTACCAACAGATCATGACCTCTAAGGATACTCATAAGGACCCAATGAACATTAAGCCAAAATTTATCTTAAAAAAAAAACTTGTTTTAGGAAAAATATAACGACTTTTGAAGTTTAACCCATAGGGCTTCCATGTTCTAAAGAATTATCCAAGCATTTTTTTGTCATAAAAAAATAGGGTTGAAAGCATACAAATCCCTATAGCCAAGACCACCATCCTTTTTCAATTCTTACTTTATTCAAACTCATCAATTTAATATTTTTTTTATTATTATCCCCATTTTCTCATATTTTTCATGATTAATGGTTTGACTCAAGACTTCACTAAACTCTATAAGGGTGTCTAATATCTCTATTTCTTCCCTGTTAACCTCTGAGATGATATAGCAATTGTCCACAAAGAGTAAGTGAGAGATCGAGGGGCTTGATTGTCTAATTTGAATACATGTGATGCTTTGATTCCTTTATCTTGCAATAGTATAGGCAAATATACCTTCTGTACATAAGTGAATAATGAGTGGGAAAATAGGATTTCCTTGTGGGAAATAGGGTTGGGACTGGGTTCAATTAAGTTGTGTCTGAGTCAGTTAAGAAACACACCAAACCCAACCAATTGTCAAACATGTTTGTGCATGTCAATGTAGTGTGGGTATGGTTTCATAAGGGTTGAAATGATCAAGGTCCTTAAGTTTACCATAGAGTTCTTACATACCATCTCATCCTAGCCTAACTACATGACATTAATCATCATTGAATTTGATGAGTAAGCTTGTACAATTGTATTTAGTTTATTATTTTGTATCATTAGATATCACGTCCTAAAACTCGCATGTGAAATCAGGGTAATATAAGCAAAAACACACATGTGCAGTGTCACGGATCTTAGAATGTGACATTTATCTTTCCTTATGGAAGGAGCTCTTACTTATCTTACATAATTACAATATATATATATATATATATATATACATATATATACATATATATACATATACATACATATACATACATATACATACATATATATACATATATATATATGTATATATATGTATATATATATGTATGTATATGTATATATATATATATATACATATACATACATGTATGTATGTATGTATACATACATACATATATATATATATGTATATATATATATGTATGTATGTATGTATATGTATGTATATACGTACATACATATACATACATACATACATA
>JAOXJP010231723.1:0-10587 GCA_025762735.1 Platanus orientalis | reverse complement strand
CTCTCTCTCTCTCTCTCTCTCTCTCTCTCTCTCTCTCTCTCTCTCTCTCTCTCTCTCTCTCTCTCTCTCTCTCCCGCCCCATCTCTTTTGTGCTCTCGCTCTCTCTCTCTCTCTCTTCCCTAGCTCTCTCATCTCTCTACTCACTCGCTCACTCCAGCTCTCTCCTCTTTTCTGCCATGGTTCTCTTTCTCCCTCTCGCTCCTCTTTTCCACCCCTAGTTCTTTCTCTCTCCCGCACTCTCCTCTTCTCTCTCTTACATCTCTCTCTATGGGTCTCTCTCTCTCTGCTTGCCCCCATCCTTTCTCTGCATACCTCATGCCTCACCTCTCTCTCTCTCTACTCACCCACCCCTGCCTCTTTGTCGACACCCCTCTCCTCACCTCTCCCTTACTACCCCATTCCCTGACCACTCCCATTCCCCCACCTCTCGTACTCTCCCACATGCCCATCACTGCATAGCCCATCCCCATCTCCATCTCTATCCTCTCCATTTCATGTAATATCCATGCCCTAACCCCAAGTCTTCCACCATGCCCTAGACCTAACCCATGTTTCCAGTAGAACCACCATGCCTATTGATGGCAACCACCAATACCCCCCTCCTGATTTCCTTTATAAAACCCCACAACCAACGAAGAAAAAGGGAGGAGGAGACCACCCCCCAAAAGGGTGGGGAGGAGCAAGCGAAAATTCCCCTTTCTTCTCCTTTAGCCAACCATACCCTTTCTCTCTAAAACCATAGACCACAACAAAAGGGGGCTTGATATTCTTCCCATCTTTCTTTTGCCCAAGCTAATGTTCCCCAAATCAACCCCTTTGCTTCACTTCATCCATCTCAACGATAGAAAAACAACTTTTTTTTCTTTTTGCTACTGTCCTATTGCCAAAAACATGAAGAAAAGGTTCCCACGTATGGTGTGCTACAAGTAAGAGATAGATTGGTCTCAAATCTTAAGGATCTAGATATCAGTTGCCTACATTTTATTTGCTTGTTTTCCATTTACCGAGTGGCATTCTCATTTGAGTTTTGTTTTTCCATATTTTAGATTCAAATGTGTTTTGGAGCTTTCATTGTTTACATTTTTATATTCAATTGATTTATATGAATCTCCAACTTATTGGGAAAATGTTTTTTTTTTCTATGGATTACATGATGGCTTGAGGATTGAAATGATTTCTAATTCATATTCCTAATAATGAATCCATCTTGTTTGACAAAAAGCTCGAGAGAGAAGCATTTATTTATTTCATTTTTATTCTAATCACTATTTTTGAAGAAAATATTATCTTTGGCTGTGATGATTGTAGTGAATATTTTAGGCCTTGCTCATTTGAACTGTTTAACCATGTTGTTTGGCAGTTTATATTTTTTCTTTTACTTATTTTTAATATTTTAGTCCTACAAGTTTAGGTTGTATACTAACTGTGTAGTTTAGACTACTATGTTATATTTCATCTTTATTTGTAAATGGAGCTGCTTCAGGATTCTACTTGTTTTTACTTTCGTTATTGAACAAATAGTAACTGTTACCAAATGGATTAGGCTCATTTCCTAAAAAATGATATTTTTTAGAATTATTTAGATATTTTGTTTTGAGATATATATTTGGAAATAGGAAAGAATGGCATTGTTGTCTAGGCATGTTGGTAGAGAGTTGCTTTGTATATTTAAATGATATGGAAGAATGTGTGATGATCTATAGTGTCATGCCTGCCATCATTTGTCTTTAGCTCTTTTTCTGTAATTTTCAAGAAGTTTCTTTTAGTTCCATATGATGAACATTTTGTCTTGTTTGTACCATATCTCATAATAATGCTTTGCTTTTCTTATTTATTGTCTCTCTTTTTATGATCTTATTTAGGCCTTTTAATTTAGAGTAATATAGTCCTTTGAACACTTGGAAACTATAATAGGGGTGTGTGGGTTGGTATGCATGCATCTCAATAAGTTGTTGTGTCCTTGTAGTATTGTTGAAAGAGTCAGGGTTTAGAGAAAGTTCAAGTAGTAAAAAATGATATGGTAGGGTTAATTTTTGAATATATAACCATGTTGCTGACAAGCCCCTAGATCGATACAAACCTTTGTGTTATCGTTTTCTTTAATCTTAGCATGTTTACTTAGGAGTCGTGATATGCTACTGCCCTACATTCTCATAACAATTTTCTTACATCACCTATCCAAACATTATAAGATTTATATTTACCTCATTCGTCGTGTTTCATTTTTATATGCATAATAAGTCAAATTCAAATTTGTCCAAGATTTTTGCACAATACCATTCTTTGCTTACATGGATTAATATGGTGTCTATCTCTATATTAGGGATTCATCACCTATCTTCAATAAAATAAGATAAAGGCAATGGGAGAGATGAATATTAAACAAATCAAGTTGACCTAGGAATATAGCATGTTTAAAGTAGGAAACCACAAAAGCAGACGAGGTGGGGTGCTTAACACTTTCCCCAACTCATAATCGAACTACTTACCTAGGAATCTCTAAGGGTCGACTAGTTCAAAATGGAGTCAGACATTTCAAACTACTTTCAAAATCGATGCGCATCCACATCTTTAAAAATGATTGTGGCGACTCTAAATCACGTGAGATTTTTCTTGCGATAGTTAAGTCTCTTTCCAAAAGGTATTTACCCATCGTGCAAAAATCAAGGCCCACAATAATACTAATCACATCTAATTCTCTAAGGGTGTCCTCAAATAAGGCATCAATTTAGTTGTAAGATGGTGGCATAAGTAATCCTATAAATACGTGCTTGGCTTTAGGTGTTAAGTGATTCCAATATGACTCTAATATGATATTAACTAGCAAGTGCCCCATGTATACATAGGTGAGTGTATACATGTGTAATCCCATGTAGGTAGAATTTTGAAAGAGGAGGTAGAGTTAGAAGTAGGAAATGTGGTACCTTTTAAGAGAGGTGTGGGTGAGAAGAAATAGGGATAGAGGAGATGTGAGAGAGCAAAATAAGGATATGAGAGGAGTAATTGTTTTAGAATTCAACTAGGAGAGTGAAAATTAAAGACAGAGAGAGACACAATAAATTTTCTAAAAAAACTAAGAAATTAGGAGGGGTTGCCCACTTTAGGAACCTTTTGCTTTAGTGTATATAGATGTCACATCCCATTGTGGCACCTTTAGGGGTGTCAACAAGCCAAACTGAGCTGAGCTGAGCTTTGCCCACCTCGGCTTAAGCTCATAAAGTTCAATTTAGAATCACCTAAGAAACGAGCTCAAATCAAAACTTAGGTTCTGCTCACCAAGCTAAAAACAAGGCTCAAGCTCGGCTCATAATGAGATGAGTTGGAGCTGAGTTGAGCTAGTTTGGCTTATTGACAACCCTAGCTCAAACTCCACAATCGGGTAGCCTCACTTAAATGGAAATTTCTTTCTTTCATTTTTTTTTTATTGAGAATTTTCTGTTGGGTGTTAGAAATATTATATAGTTCTGTGATGTTTCACAAGTTTGCACAAGCAACAGATCAACAATAATATAATGCAGTCCTTCAAATATAGAATATCGTTCAAGTCTACTCAAATAGATGATTAGCGATGGTATTACAGAATCATTAGTTGTGTAAATAAATAAATATATTTACGTGTACTCACAGTATCGATTTAATTTAAATCCGTTCAAGATGCCAGTCCAAAATAAGAGAAATAAGGATAAACCAGTAACCTATAAACAAATAGAAAGACTTATCAGTTTGTTGGTGTGTAGGTCGTGTAATACACTGTCCTTAAAGTGACATTTGCCAGCCACTTTCAAGGTATGTAAGGCTTGTTCGATGATCACCTCTAGGAACACCAACACCTCTACCAAGATCTCATATAGGCAAGTAGAGTAACAATATGAATGGCCTAGAGCTCTTAGAAAAAAAATCAAAAACTCAATGAAAACCAAAAACCAGAATGTCGTAGGGAGGAAGAAGATGATTAATTATTTTTGTTTCTCACCTAGTTAAGGTTCCATTCTTACAAGGTTCAGGGCACCCAACGAATGGCATCTTACCAAGTTGGGATGCCCATATTAAGTAATTTAATTAATGTTAATTAATATTAATTAATATTGACTTGGCATTAAATCTATACACATTAGGATGCCTAATGCGTATGGATTCATAGCCATTATGCATTAGTGTATGTTATAAACTTTAAGGCTTTTAAAGAAAGTTAAAAAATAAAGTAATTATAAAATAATATATGCAGGTGTACACCACACCACACCACACTATGCCACGCCACGACTCAACCCAGCCCAGCTCGACTCGATTTAGTTCATGTTCATGATGCAAACAATCAACCCTAACCTACCCCTCTTCTGTGAAACCCCATTTCCCCGTAAGTTCCTCCCTTTACTTATAAGTTTGAATTGGAAGTTCTCCACTTCTAATGTGGGACTAAACTTTCAAGTGAAAAGTGCTTTTGAGTGGATATAATTTGGGTTTAGGAGGGAACCACCAAAAAGTCAAATGAATTACTATAATTCAAATTTCCTTCAAACTGTTTTATAAAACAACTTTGAACTTAAGTCAAGGTAGTGGACCTACTCATCCCACATAACTAAGTAGCCCATAAAGATTTTATTTTGAATCTTCAAATATAAAACAAATACAACAATCCCCTACAAGATTCAAAATTGAAATAAATCCAAAATCATAAAGATCAATACAACAATCTTTCTGAGAGTCAGAGAAGAGTTGTATAAGTATCAGTGTCTAAAAGACTACGAACTGACCCTTGGTATAACAATTCATTATTCATAGTAGTTAGTGGACCAAAGTCCTATGAACTAGACTACTTTAATGTTAATCAACTGAGATTGTCACCCATAACTCCCTCTCATATCATCGTCCTTCTAACGGGTTGGCACCATTTTGGCCATGCGCCATACCTAGATGCTAAAGAGCGCTCTAGAAAACTAGCCCAAGTTCCATAGGAGGCGGCCCCACCCCCACACTCAAGAAGGTGAATCTATCAAGTGTATATTGTAATTAAACACACCACCCCTAAGGATTATAGATCAATTAAGAGTTCTAAGACTCATCCTTATTACAATGCAGCATGGACTGTCTACATTATAAGGATGGGCATAAACGATAGTGCCACTTAAGTTGCTCAGTGACTTATTTTTACCCGTATGAACCTACTTCATGGAATTGTCAATCACATAGATCGGGTTTCTATCACTATCAACTCATGATTTAGGCTTAAGCCTAATCCCCCTTGATGTTTAGTCAGAGGATCTGTTAAATTCTTCTTTGACCTTACATAATCTAAATCCATCACTAACCAGTTACTTCACCACATTATGTCTTAGGTGTATATGCCTATTTTTTCCATTATAGCTTTTGTTATTTGCTCGAGCAATTACAGCTTGGTTATCACAATGTAGACACACTAACGGTACCAGTTTAGTCCATAGAGGAAATCCGGAAGTTGAAGAAATACAGGGTGCAAGAAATCATGCAAGAATTTTAGAAAATTGTGTATTTTGAAAACTTGGAGTTTTACAAAGTTACAAAATAATTTTGAAAGATGGGGCTTGATAAAGGTGTGCTTTTTCAAACATGATGCACTCTTAAGATATGTTGAGTCATTTATTAAGTTGATGTTATTTTATTTTGAGGCAACATTTCAAGTAGGATCTTTGCAAGAACTTATATCTGTGATCACAATTTCTTCCTCATACAACTTTGATAATCCGGGGCTTGGCCTTGTGTGAAGGGTGAATCAGATAGGATAAATGTAGAGAATGGTGTCTTGGGAAAAATATTTTATTTATATACAAGGGGCTGCACTTGGAGTATGAAGGATGACTCACAAGTTGCCTACGTAGCTAACATAGAGGTCAGGATCAAGCTAGTCCGTAGTTCGATCTGTTCATTGTTTGTAAAAGATAAAAAGGAAATACAGGGTTACAAAGTCTTCAAAAGTCTTTAAGGTTGTCATGTTTTGCTGGTGATGATGGTCTCTTGGTCGATGAGGTCTTGAATGGCATGTTTTAACTGGAAGCAGTTGTCAGTGGAGTGTCCAAAGCCTTGATGGTAGGTGCAATGCTTCTTCATATCATGTCTTTGGGAGAGGACTGGGTGGCTACTTTGGGGGTAGTAGTTGGAGATGTCCCTTGTCGACTAGGTCAACCAACATGTGACTGATAAGATAAGGCAAAGGGGTGAATTCCCTCCTAACTTTTTTAGGATGAGGGGAGCAAGGTCTGTATCTTCCCTTTTTGGGTGGTGGGGGAATGATTTGTGTTGTCGAAAAACTGTCATAGGTATGAATGCATTGAGCTGGTAATGGAGGTACATGATATTGATGATGTAAGTGGGATGAGGCCACTGAAGTCATGGGCGAGAGAGATATAGCTCGAAGAAACTTGGACAGCTTTCGTGTAGTCCCTAGGGGTACCTAGATCTCTTGGATCCAACTTTTCTATATGGCATGCTCGACGGTAGATGCAGCTTTTACTACTGATGCCAATTCATTACATGTTTGGGCCATTATCTCGTATGTAGAGTCTAGGGTTTCCAAGAGGGTTGTTACTATGTCAACTTCTTCCAAAAGCTTTTCATGGGTGCAGGCTATAAGTCTCCATCGGAGAGTATACTCTAAGATGTTTTCATATAGCTCAGTTCTTATCATTTCTAGGCTTGGTCTCAGGGGTAGGAAGTCCAAATTGGTCTTGAAATGCTCTAGAAAGACTTGTGATAAGTCTTTCCAGGTCCAGATCTTGCCCTTCTCTAGGTTCATGAACCATCTAAGGGCATGACCCTCTAGGCTTTCTGAAAATAGATGAATGAGGAGTCCTTTGTCTTTGCCGAGTTGAAACATTTCATTGCAAAATATCCATAAATGTGTGTGAGGACATCCTTCTCCATCGTACTTTATAAGTTGTGGGACCTGAAGTCCACTTGAGAAGTCCTCCGCAGAGTATAAATTTGGGCAATCCATATTGGGGGAATAGGCTGCTTTGCACTTTTCTCCCTCGCCCATGATCTGTTTACCTTAGGAATGGATCTTTTTGGCATTGGCAATGTAGTGAACATTGTGGGTTTGATACAAGGATAAGATAGTAGTGTGAGGAGAGGGAATGTTGCAGAAATCACTGGGTGTGTATGCAGGTCCCCTTGAAGGTTCTAGAGCTTTCATGCCAAAAGTGTTTGTGGAGGTTTTGTGCGAATGCTAACTTGCCATAGTTGCTTGAGTGAGAGATCCTTCTTCCAGAATGTCTTACTTGTTTGATCTTACTAGCTGCCCCAAAATTGAAGAATTATTAAAATGATTTTTAATTATTTAAAAGACAAAGAACATTCATCAAAAAGAATAAAGCAAACAAAAGGGGTTTTGCCCCCAAAATTTTATAATTATTGCCAGGATTCATGTCCATTTTTTAATAACACCATTTTTTAAACAAAACTTTGTACATATATATATGCCGAAAGCGGTTACAAAAAGAAGGGGGTATTTGTCTCATTACATCAGATATGAAAATGAAGAGGACATAATCTAGATCAGGGGCCGTGAATGGCGGCGGTGGAGGTGTCACTAGTTCGAAGCCTAAGGAGAAGAGTTATCCTCTCAGCTCGTGAACCCAGGATTACATCCACTAATATTGTGTGAAAGCTATGCTATTGCTATGTCGCATCTTGATTCCCAAGTCATCGTGGGAAGCTCTACTATCATTGAGATCACCCTTTAGGGAATGGATAAGCTCGGATTAGGTTTTATTCTAATGTCGAGTGTAGTCTTGCAAGAGTTCAGCCTTGGCGAGGAGATACAACTCGGCTCTTAAATAGGCCTTGGTCTAAGCACGTTGGACGTGCTCGTCATCTAAGTCCCTTTGGATTTCCTTTTATTTTCTCAAAGTATGATCAGGATTTGGATAAGATAATGTGGGTGGTGAATCAATGCAAGGCCTCTTGTTTGAAGAGGTAGATGCGACAAGTGTGTCGGCTGTATAGGAAGCTTTCGGTAAAGCCACTACTCATAAGTGAGCGACATAGCCTAGATTTTTGCAAATACTAGGACTTGGTGTCAAGTAGTCCGTGTATGTGAGTTATCCCACAAGGCGGTCAAGCGAGACCAGATAAAAGTGTATGTCATGTGATTTAACTTATACACATCTTTAAAGACTATAGAGAAGTTAAAGAGATCTTGCTTGAGAGTGACTGTCAAAGGACGCGCACAAGTACATAAGGGGTGCTCTGAAATACCCCTGTGATAGTTTTAAAAGGAGGACTCTTGAGGAACAAGTGTGGATAGTGGGCTTTATGCCTCTTGCTTTGTCAAGTGACATGTTCAGGAAGCACATTAGAAAATAGACTTTGATAGTCGGATGTCGTGGCCTTGATCAAAAGAGGTCAAGTGTTGACAAGTGCCTATATGGTAGTCGATTACGGGATATGTGAGTGGGGGATGGTGACAAAACGGTCACATGTCCATACCGCCAAGCTTGTAAGAAAGTCGGGCAACCATATAACCGAGCTTGCTGATATTGAATACAATATGAGAGATTAGCAATAGTCTTGGATGTGATCATGAGAGCTAGGATTTTCTCCTATAAGTGTTACCCCCATATGTTGAAAATGACTCCATTGATATGATGACGAATGTATGATAACAAGAGTTGTCTTAAGATGACTAGGGTGAAAACTCTAAGCTTGACTGGATCTAAGAAATCACCGAATCTTTTCCAAATTCTTTTCAATAAGAAGTTAAAAGAATAACGTATGTGTTTCACTAAAACTTCTTTTAGGCATGGAAGGTTTAGAGATGACTAATGCACGAAGGTCTTTGAAGTAGCTAGGCTTGTGGATTGGGATTATAGCATTGATGTTGAGGCGATATTCCCAATCCAAGAAAGATTCAAGCTCTTCGGTGGTAGGTGTGAACTTTTGCTCTTCGAAGCAGAAAACCATGGATGACGGATTCCAAAATGAGTTAGCTGCTTCTAAATGAGGCCACTTCAAATTGATGTATGCTAATATCAAAGTGGCTCCAAGTTGGCTTTGGTTTATCTCGAATTTCTCACTCTTTTAGGGGAAAAGGATAATTCGAGGCATTCATGGGATTTGTGGAGGCCGAGGATAGGACTCCAAAGATATAAGTTTGTGATATATGTCTTAACAACAAACATGAAAAGAAGGTCAAAATATGATTTTATGGCTAAAGGCAATGCTTAGTAGAAATAGCCTTGACGCTAAATTTCATTTATATGCCTGAATTTAATTTAATTAAATTCAGGCATGGGGAGCACATTTAGGCGATGGGAGTGTTTACAAGATTTAGAAGGTCTGTGACCCTATATTTTTTATTTTGTTGTTTAAACAATCATAGAATGAGAGAAAGATTCTCAAAAGACTTCCCTCAACCTTCCAACTCAAAAGCATTTGAAACTCAAACTCGACAATGGCCCAAGGTGGATCATCGCGACACTTGCCCCTTTTCTCGGGACAAGAGACCGCACCATAGAAGAATCTGGCGGTAGACGGGGTAAGATCATCATTGCTCTTTTAACTGCAAAGTAATTTCTATTGATTTTAAACCTGACTTTCGATCTCTCTTTTTTTTAAGTTCTTTACTTGAAGTTTCATGAATTCTTTAAAGTTTTGCATTTATTTTAGAAGCTTTTGGATTTGCAAGAATCTCAATGTTTAGATGATAAATTTGAATTAGCTTTTGTTCCTTTTATGTTTAGAACTTGTTTAAGTAGTTTAAAGAGGTTATTAGACAGTTTTAACAATGATTTTGAAATGCCTTGACACCTGAAGCTCACGGCCCTAAATTATAGGCGTAACGCCTGAATTTTTAGCTAACTAAAAATAGGTGTTGAAGATTCAGGCATTGGGAAAAATTTAGACGTTAGGCTTGAGACCAAAAATTGCATTTTTTTTCTTTTGTTATTTCCTTTTATTTAAGTAGTATTTAACATGTTTGTTGTGCATTTTTGTACGCAGATTAGGGACAAGGTTAAGGGGCATAGATCCTAGTCCAGGGTCAAGGCCTTATGGGAGCACACGTATTCCAAGGTCCAGGCACAAGTTATCAGGATGGGTTTTGGGTCATTCCTTACCTTGCCCATGCTAAAGGCAAACTAGGCACTTATGACAGCATTGGTGGAGAGGTGGTCACCAGTGACCTATAGTTCTCATTTGCCTATGGGGGAGATTAGGATGCCCCCCATTGATTTTTGTACGATGACGGGGCTTCTTATGGACGTCACCCCTCCCTTGTCAACTGATGAATTTGAGTTAGAGACGGTGAAAAGATGCATCGAGCCTCAACCCATAGAGTATTATAAGGGCACCAAAGGCATCTTAGCCTCTTGGTTCAAGACAAAATATGTCTAGGCCACAGATGAGAGTTCGGAGGAAGAAAGGGATTACTCCACCCAGACCTTCGTACCTTTCATGTTGACCCATTCAGTCTTCTATACGGAGAGTGATCGGGTATGCTTATGGTTGTTACCGGCACTCGAGGACCTAGATAGAGTAAGGTCCTATAGTTGGGGTAAATCCTCCCTAGGGTGGATGTACTCTCACATGAGCGAGGTCTCGACTGGGCAAGGT
>JAOXJP010231722.1:0-10587 GCA_025762735.1 Platanus orientalis | reverse complement strand
CAAGAGAGGCACTGGTGTAGAGGACTGATCATCCTTTCTCTATAATGACCATGTCTCATCTCCCCAAGAGGTTTGGGATCCCCCAAATGGATCCGTTTGACGGAAGCAAGGACCTGTTCGACCACCTTGAAACATACAAGACTTTGATGCTCCTATATGATTATTCGGGCGGGGTCATGTGCAGGGCTTTTCTGGCCACCTTGAAGGGCTTAACGCGGAAATGGTTCAACAATCTTCAACCCAACAGCATTAACTCCTTCTCCAAACTGAGTCAGTTATTTGCTAGCCATTTTAAAGGGGGAAGGTGTTATCGCAAACCTGCTACTTTTCTTCTCAATGTCAAACAAGAGAAAGGAGAATCACTGAGAGACTACGTCTCCCGCTTCAACCAAGAAGTAATGCAGGTAGACAACGCCAATGAAAAGGTGGTGCTCGCTGCCTTCATGGGTGGGCTACTGCCTGCAAGGTTCTTGTTCTCTCTTTCCAACTCTCTGCCGAGCAACATGGCCTAGTTGATATTGTGGGCCCAAAAGCATATGAACACCGAGGATGTAATAGCGGCAAAAGGAGACCAAGGAAATAAACTTCAACAGCAATCGAAGAGAAAAAGGGACAAGCAACCAAAAGTTATGGAAGGCAAAGCGAAGACGAGGGACAATGCCAACCGAGTGGCATGACCGAGAGAAGCATGAGCACCAGCCCGGCAAGCACAAGTTTGTACCCTGCTCAACTCACCCCTCGGGCAGGTGTTTATATATGTACGGGACGATCCATCCTTTAAGTGGCCTGAGAAGCTTAAGACCCCCCAGAGAAAAGATCCCAAAGGAAGTATTATTGATTTCATCGTGACCACAGCCACAACACAGAGGATTGCATTGACATGAGGGATCAGATAAAAGCATTCATTTAACAAGGCAAATTGAAGCACTTTGTTGTGGGTCGTCCCCAAATATCACCTGGAGTGACCGAGGATCCGCTAAGCCGAAAGAATCCTGAACCCAAGCAGTTATGAGAGATAAAAGTTATTGTTGGAGGATCAGCCGACGGTAGCAAATTGTCATTGGCACTAAAGGCCCATGCACGGGCCATAAGAAACGAGGTCTACTCAACTGACATACCTCGAAAGTGACCTCAAACTTGCCAAGAAGATATCACATTCATAGAGGAAGATTCCAGAGGAATTCAGCACCCTCATGATGACGCCCTAGTGGTCACGTTGATCATAGCTAACCATCAAACCAAGAGGAGACTCATAGACAATGGTAGTTCTGTAGACATCCTATACTTATTTGCCTTCGAGCAGATGGGAATTGGAAAAGATAAGCTCCGACTGACTACGGCACCTTTGGTAGGGTTCACCAAAGACAAATTACACTCCGTTGGGGTCATCACGCTACCAATGACAGCTGGGGTCAGTCCGCGCCAGGTGACCAAAGCAATTGACTTATTGGTTATTGATTGTCCATCGGCATACAATGCCATCATCGGCAAGCCGATGCTCAACAAGATGAAGGCTATTACTTCAACCTATCACTTGCTAATGTGTTTCTCGACAGAGGACGGTGTCAGAGAAGTCAGAGGTGACCGATAGTAGCCCGAGAGTGTTATGTGGAATCTTTGAAGGAGAAAGAGTCAAAGGAAGCCTTTGTCATTGATGACATGGAAGATAGAGATGACGTTCAATTAAAGCAGACCAGGCCCGCAGTGTACTTGAAGGAGCTCAACATCGATTCTAGATGCCCTAAACGGATTGTGTATGTTAGGAGGATGCTTTCAGAAGAATTTAAACTTCATTTGCAAAGTCTCCTGATGGCCTACAAGGACAAGTTCGCTTGGACACATGTGGACATGCCTGGGATCGACCCAAGAGTGATCACACATAGGCTAAGTTTCTACCCTTTAGCATGGCTAATCAGACAGAAGAAGAGGGCCTTCGTTGCCGACAAGAACCAAGCTATTGTTGAAGAGGTAGACAAGCTATTGAAAGCAGGGTTCATGCGGGAAGTCACCTATCCTGACTGGATCGCCAATGTGGTTTTGGTTAAGAAGAGTAATCGAAAGTGGAGAATGTGCGTAGACTTCACTGACCACAATAGAGCGTGCCCTAAGGATAGTTTCCCACTCCCGAGGATAGATGCGCTAGTCGACTCCACCTCCAAGCATGCACTGCTTAGTTTTATGGACGCGTTTTCTAGCTACAACCAAATACAGATGAAAAAAGGGGATCGAGAGAAAGCGTCCTTCATCACTGATCGGGGTATATATTGTTATGAGGTCATGCCATTCGGGTTAAAAAATGTTAGAGCCATCTATCATAGATTAGTGAACAAAGTGTTCGAGGCCCATATTGGGAGAAATGTTGAAGTTTATGTAAATGATATGCTAGTGAAAAGCATGGAAGTCAAGAAGCACATATATGACTTGGAAGAAACTCTCTACACCCTGAGGAAGTTTCGAATGAAGCTCAATCCTGCTAAGTGTGCATTTTGGGTGCCGGCAAGTAAGTTCTTAGGATTCATGGTTTCTCACAAGGGAATCAAGGCCAACCCATAGAAAGTTGAGGTAATCTTAAGCATGAAGTCGCATCGGACCACGAAAGATGTGCAACGGCTGGCAGGAAGAGTGGTGGCCCTCATCCTATTCATTTTGAAGTTAACAAACCAATGATTTCCTTTTTTTTGCCTTTTGAAGAAAAGATTCGAATGGACCGAGGAGGCTGAACGATTGTTCCAGGATCTCAAAGGGCACTTGATATGCTTACCTACCCTCGATCGAATGACACAAGGAGAAGACCTATATCTATATCTGGCGGTGTTCAAGGTGGTGGTAGGCTCAGTCCTAGTCAAAGATGACCACAACCAGGTTCCAATGTACTACATCAATAGAGCCCACCATGGAGCAGAGTTGAGATATCCACTTGTGGAGAAACTAGAATTCGCACTTATAACAACAGCAAGGAGGCCCAGGTCTTATTTTTAGGCCCAGCCAATCACAGTGTTGATAAATCAACCTTTAAGAGCAGTGTTACAGAAACTGGAAGTGTCTAGCAGGTTAGTGAAGTGGGCCATAGAGCTAGGCGAGTTCAATGTTAGCTACTAACTGAGGACTGCTATAAAGGCATAGGTCTTGGCAGACTTCCTGGCAGAACAAACTCCTGCAAAGATAGACGAGGGGGGGCCCTCCTAATCAGAATATACCCTCCATGCCACTACCTCATCCAGTGGTGCGGGGCTTCTACTGACCACACCCGAGGGAGTAAAGATTGAGTATGCGATCCAATTAGGGTTCAACACAACAAACAATGAGGTTAAGTACGAAGTGCTAATAGCTAGATTGATTCTAGCCATAGAAGCAGGGGTTGCGCGCGTGGCTGCTTACACTGATTCCAAGCTCATCGAAGGACAGGTGATCAGAGAGTATAAAGCCAAGGAGGACCGAATGAAAAAAAAAATACCTAACTAGGGTCGCTAAGCTCATGTCCCACTTCGAGGCTATCAAGAACCAACATATCCCAAGAGGTCAGAATGAGCATGCTGACCGACTGGCATGACTAACTTCTGACGATAAGTACATTATGAGCAACTGATTGCTGGTAAGTCGACCTAGTCGACCTAGCATAGAGAATAAGCTGAGCACTCACATGTGCATGAATGAGCCCGAAGACGACTGGAGGACTCTAATCATAAAGTTCCTGAAAGCGGGAGCTCTACCACCGAACTGAGGTGAAGCCAGAAAGCTGAAACTCTGAGCCAGTCAGTACACCTTAATTGGTGAGTTATCTATAAATGGAGCTTCACCTTACCTTATTTAAGATGCTTGTCACCAACCAAGGTGGATTATGTCATGAGAGAGGTTCATGAGGGAATATGCGGAAACCATTTAGGCAGTCAGTCTCTCGTCCATAAGCTAGTTAGAGCAAGATACTACTGGCCAACAATGCGGGCTAACTTGGCCAATCTTGTCTAGAGATACGATAGCTGCCAGAGGTTTGCCAACATTTCCAAATAGCCTGCAGAAGAACTCATGCCCATCACGAGGCCGTGGCCCTTTGCCCAATGGGGAATAGATATTGTGGGACCATTTCCCCTAGCAAAAAGACAAAGGAAATTCCTTGTAGTGGTTGTCAACTACTTTACAAAATGGGTTGAAGCCGAGGCCCTGTTGATGATAACTGAGCACAACATAAGTGACTTCATCTGAAAGTCCATAATATGTCGATTTGGAATACCACAAGTTATCATTATCAAAAATGGCAAGCAGTTCGACAATGGGCATTTCCACGAGTTTTACTCTCAGCTGGGAATCAAGAACTACTTCTCCTCCCCAGCACATCCTCAAACCAATGGACAGGTGGAGGTCACCAACTAGACTATACTAAAGATCATCAAGACCAGGTTAGAGGCTTTGAAGGGATAGTGGGCTGATGAGCTACCGAGCGTCCTCTAAGCCTAGAGAACTGCCCCAAGAAGTCCCACAGGGGAGAACCCTTACGCCTTGGCTTTCAGCTGTGAAGCAGTAATACCCGTGGAGATCGGGATGGCAAGTTTAAGGATCCAGGAACCGCAGACTGAAAGGGTAGAGAAGGAGCTACGTTTGAACCTAGACTTACTAGAAGAAAAGAGAGATGAAGCCTCCATCCGTATGGCAACATATCAACAGAGAATGAGGAAATATCACAATGCTCGAGTACACCCGAGGGGTTTCCAAAATGGGGACCTCATTCTCCGAAAGGTGAGCATAACAACACAAGTCCCTAGAGACAGAAAGTTGGGACCCAATTGGGAAGGGCCCTACCGAGTAAACCGGATTGCACGAAAAGGCACTTACTATTTGGAATCCATTAAAGGAAATCCCCTACCTCGACCATTGAACATTGAACGCCTAAAGAGGTATTACCAATAGTCATGTAATTTTTTACTCACAATAATGAAATTTGCATGCTATCTTGTGTGACACAGCGGTCTACTACAATGATCTACAACTAACATCCTGAGTGGAGTCAGAAAAATGGACAAAGTCTAGTAAAATGACCCTCAGTCTACAACTAAAGTCTCGAGTGGAGTCAGAAAAATGGACTAAGTCTAATAAAATGACCATCGGTTTACAACAACGGTCTGCAACTAAAGTCCCGAGTGGAGTCAAAAAAATGGATTAAGTCTAGTAAAACGACCATCGGTTTACAACGACGGTCTATAACTAAAGTCCTAAGTGGAGTCGAAAAAATTGACTAAGTCCAGTCAAAATGACCCTCGATCTATAACTAAAGTCCTGAGTGGAGTCAAAAAAATGGACTAAGTCCAATAAAATGACCATCGGTCTACAACAACAGTCTATCTAAAGTCCCAAGTGGAGTCAAAAAAATGGACTAAGTCCAGTAAAATGGCCCTCAGTCTACAACAACGGTCTACAACTAAAGTCCAGGGTGGAGTTGGGAAAATGGACTAAGTCCAATAAAACGACCCTCGGTCTACAACAATGGTCTACAACTAAAGTCCCGAGTGGAGTCAGAAAAATGGACTAAGTCCAGTAAAATGAATCTCGTTCTACTACAATGATCTACAACTAAAGTTTTGAGCAAAGTCAAAAAAATGGATCAAGTCCAGTAAAACGACCCTCACTCTACCATATTCGGGAAACTTAAACCCCGAGAGGAATCCTAAAAGAGACCGAGTAGTGAAACTACCCTCGGCTTAACAACCTTCGGTCTGTCCCTATAATCTACTACTAACATCGAGAGCATCCTAAAAAGGTATTCAACTAAAACAAACCACTTAATGAAATTTACAATCTACCTAATGCCACAACACCATAAAAGTGATCAAAATCCTCCACCCGTTGGGCATGACTTGTCCCGGAGCTAAATGAAGGTGGGTGAGGAGTTGACAAACAAACAGAGGAATGGGAAACCACACACCGGCTTCTAGAGTCTATTCAAAGATTGAAATCTCGTTTGGGAGGCAAGAAGAGGCCCACTCGTCAAAAGCGAAAACCCTCAAACTAACCGACTCTAGGATTTGGTAGAAACGACGCAATTCCTCTAGCCACAACCTCGATAAAGTAAAAATAACACGCTCGATAGCATAAAGCACACCAGTAAAATGACCTGACCTGATAGACACTGAAGGCTAAGCCGAGTCAGGAGAATCAGCTCTGACAAGATTCTCATCAAGAACCATAATAGACTCGGTCGACTCAGAAAAGTTGTTCATCCTACCGAGGGCGTATGTAACGCTAGTCGAGGGACCTAGGATTTCTAAGACCTGATTCAACACACAACTCAAAAAGGAAGAATCAAATCTCAAGACACTCAAATTGGGAAAACATTGTTGAGTGTGAAGGTAGTACCAATAACGGTCAAATGAAACCCAAAGGGTGCTCCGGTGGGATCTAGGGTCACTCTAGAAGGATGAATACAGGCAAATGTAAGAAGCAACCATGAAGGAGAATGAAGGAGACGATACAGGAATAAGGCCTAATGGGGGGACGACAACATCGAGGTGAAACAAAAAGAAAATGGAAAACAACAGGAAGGGAAATGGCAAGATGAAAAGTATCTCTTAACAAGCGTCCTAATTGATGTCCTCCTGTGAATGATGCTAGCACGAACTGAGGAAATAGCTCAGGCAGCACCGAGAAATAGTCACAAGAGAATGGAAGATGTTGAAATGGGGGAATGGCATCCTTTTATAGGATCCACGAGCGACCCCCAGCAATCAGATGGTCTAATCCTTCCCCCACCGTTGGATAAAAATGTGATTCAAGGAAAAGCGACTGACAACTCAAACATCTTGTCGCCATTAATAGCGTGGAGCTCAAGAGGGCAAAGTTGAGATGTCGGAGAGTTAATCGACTCAGACAGCTTTCCATATTCCCTATGTCCGCTTGGACTAACGGACAAAGGGAATGGGGGGCATATGATGATGAATGATTGCGACCCGGGTTGATTGAGTCGATTAACCGGTCGGGCCACCCCGGTCCAACCAATTTTCTAACTAATTCGCTGAGCAACCCACTAGCGATTCAAATCCTTATACCAAATGGCTTATCAGTGACATTGCATTGCCACCAACCGATCAATAAGATCATATACTAGTGCTGATGCCCGACCGACCGATCCGTCAAGGTAAGCGACCAAGGTGTGACCGTCTACAACTTTCAAGATGATAGATAAGGTAATAGCCGAACCAACTGCAAGTAAGACAAAAAGGCAGTTACGGGACGTAAAGTGATGCAGAGTGATAACCAATCCGATACCGACATGTGTACCACTTTCTCACGTCCTTCTAACTAACTTAAAGAGTATTCATAGCCAATCATAAAGGGGATTCATATATTAAGAACAGAACCCCGGGAAGAAAAAAAGTAAGTACAATCACTTCCAAGTAAAGAAGGGTGAGAATTATCTAATCTCTGATCTCTGACTTGAGCGTCGAAGGGGAGTAGGCTAGCGCCACACTGACATCATTTGTTTTTTGTACGCAGGTAAGATCCAAGCTCAAGATTCTAGATCAAGGGATACCAGAGGACCATTTAGGTGAACCGAATATCGACAACATCAGAACTAATCTTTTTAAGAGAGGGAGGGAGAAAAAACAAATTATACAAAATATTTATAAAAAAAAAATAATTCTGTCAATGATAGTCTAGAAGGTATCTAGAGATTTTAAAGATTTAACACGCCCTAATTGAAATTGGCCAAATATATGAATCAGCTCTTGAGATAGCACAGAATGTGGGCTTGTGAATACGTTAGGGCATGAACACTACCAAAATTCTCTCAAAAAAGTGGACATGTGATGCTCTCAAGATTTTAATACCTTCAAACCTGCCTGATTGTATTACATAAATCATCTTTGCAAACATCATAAATGAACTGAGTTGAGGTTCCTTACCAAAAATAGACTAACTTGTTTATATGCTAGAGTTTGCACTGCGTCTATGCAAGCTTTACAAAGCCAGAGCTTCTTTGTTTCCCAAAATGATTTTCTTTCTCTTTAGGTTATGAACGTTCCCTCAAGGTTGTTTAAAATGCTCAAAGTGATTAAAGAGTTTAGCACATATAGTTTTTTCAAGGGCTTGAAGGAAAATTTGAAAATAGAAGATTTCTTAAGGACTCCTAGAAGGGAACTTGGACCCCCCAAGGTCAATATGAGGAAATAGTAGTAGTTTGTACAAAAAAGAAAAGGTGGGTTTAAGACCTTAAAATTTGAGCTATTATGTTTAATTAATATAAAAATTTTAAGCCCCCCTCCCCCTTAATTTTTAGTGGATATTTAAAGAAAACATCAAATCTTAAGAAGTTTTTAAACTTACACCTGTGGATATCGCGAAAAAGGACTGCGACCCACTTCAGGGTGTTTAGAGTCGCCACCAACTCTGGTTTTTACAGACGGGGTTAGACGCTTTTGGAAAGGAGGATACAGGCTTTTGAGGGCTCGGGCTAGGCACTTGGGCCTAAGGTTGACTCTCAGCCTGGTCTGGTTTTTAGAGATCTGGGTAAGCTGTTTGGTTGCAATTGGGGAAGGTGTTAGGCACCCCAATTACCCACATTTTTAGGGTGGCTCCTCTAACCTAGCAACTTCCAAGAGCTAGTAAGCAGAAGTGTGTGTATGCGTTTATTTTATTTTTATTGGTCTGGACCACCCTTGTGGTGTGATAATTGCAATCGCATCTAAGACATAGTCTCTGGCTGCCTACATACCCGATCTTGTATGGTTATATGTTCCTATGGTTTTGTCAAGATCAGACTGCATGTAGTTCTAAGGGTTAATATTGTGATCACTGCAATCACACCTAAGACATAGTCTCTGGCTGCCTACATACCCAATCTTGTATGGTTCTATGTTCCTATGGTTTTGTCGGGATCAGACTGCATGTAGTTCTAAGGTTTGTAAGTCTCGATAGTTAAGTTTGTTTAACTGTGAGACTGGTTCAGGGTTGGTTCATTTTAGGGTGTTTATACTTATAAAGTACTCCCTGCTACTAAAATGTGTTAGTCAAAGGGGATCGCACTGGCATAGCAGCCACAATACCAGCTTTGTCTCCCAGGTAAAATTTAATTGTTTGGGTATCTAGATGTCTGATGCTGGGCTTAGTCTATGTTCAAGAGTTTATAGAAGGGTTTTGAGAGGTCTTTTGTCAGTACGCCTAATCTCTTGGGCATACGCTTAATCTATGGTATGCCTAAATTAATTATAGTATGCCATTTCTGTGAGAGATCAGGCGTACTGCCTCAATTGAACCCTTTTTGGGTCTTACTGATGTGTCAGAGGGCTGAGACTGTTGTTGGGGCACTTTTGAGGGGTTGTGGGACCATCTAAGGGCTGGTGTGGGGTAGAGGGTAATTTTAGGTTTTTTTTGCTTGGGTACGCTTGAAAGCTAGGATACGCCTGAAGTCCATATATGCCTGATCTCTCACAGAGGTGGAGATCAGGCATGTTGTCTCAGTTGGATCCTTTTTGGGTTTTGCTGATTTATCAAAGGGCTGGGACTTTCTTTGGAACATGTTTAAGGACTTGGGGGTTGGTTATGGATCACTATGGGATTGAGGACAAATTGAGAATTTTTTGTTTCGGTACGCCTGAAAGTCAGGGTACGTTTGATCTCTCACAGAATGGGAGATTAGACATACTGTTCATTTTCCAAAAAAAAATAGTGACTATTTTCTAGGATTTTGGGCAGTTTTTCGGGGTCCTTTGACCCTGGGCCTTTTGGGGGAGGTGAGTAACATCCCCAGAAGGGTTCACAAAAATCCTCAGCCTCTGGAGGATGGGTGGGACCCACCTTTGGAATTTTCCAAAGTACAAACCACTATGCACTCAGCACAAGTTCTTCAAAAAAGTCAAGGTTGTGGGACCTATCTCAGAATCCAGAGATCAGGTCGGTCCCAAATTTTACAGGGAAGTTAAGGGATCAGTTGGAAGTTTCCAATTAAAATTTTATGCTGAAATTCATTTTGTACAGGGAGTTATAACTCTAACAATATGGACAACTACTGCAGTTTAGACTTTGGACAACATGCTATATATCGAATCAAAAAATGCAGCAAAAATAGCTAGAATTAACAAATGAACTAAAAAAAAAATAAGTTACACAATTAAGATAGCTAAATAAACAATGGATTAAAAGTTTCAACCAAAATCTTTTTGCAGATGGGATAAAAAAATCATGAATGGGGATGGCTCTGTAAAATAGTGCTTGAGCACACTGTTTTAGAAAGTGAAGTGGGGTCTATTCTTAGGACCACTCCTCATTTTCTGAGGCCCACCTTGGGCACAAGAGGAGGCATAAAGGTTAGTGACATCTGATGTAAGTCACTGACCCCACGTAACTATGAAAACAAAGAAATGGTGCCTACTTTTAGCATGTAGTGTTCAAAAAAAAAAAAAAAAGGGAGGGGGGACAGATTGTCTCCCCCATGTCTCACTTAACAAGTCAAAGGAGATGGGTCCATTATAGCATAAAAATGGGGCTTTTAAAGTTTAAAAGAGGGGGGAAAGGGGGCCTACCTGATCGTGGATTAGTTCCTTCTACTTCTTTATTTCCTTTTCTTTTTCTTCTTCTTTCTCTTCTTTTTCTCTCTTTTCT
>JAOXJP010231721.1:0-10587 GCA_025762735.1 Platanus orientalis | reverse complement strand
ATTTTCTAAAAATTGGGATTGGTCCTAAATTATTTGGGACCAATCATGCCAGATTAGTCCCAAATAAAGTGGAATCGGTCCCCAGTGAAAAAAATTCAAATTTAAAATTTTCAAGTTGGCATAACGGCTAGTTTTTTTACTGTTGTAAACTAGCCGTTAGGGGATGAACTTGGCCTCTCTAAACCTCTATAAATAGGGTCTTTGAACCTCAAGAAAGGTAGATAACAATACTTATGCACACATAATCAAATTCTTGAGAAAAAGAGCCAAAAGTGTGAGCCAAAAGCCTATGAGTTAAAATCATGTTGGCCAATGACCTTAGAATTGTTCCACCATAGTTAAACCCATTCAAAGTCAGTTGTAAGCTTCCCAAACTTTTGTAGTTAAATCTTTTGGGAGAAAGGAAGGTGCTTATACAAGTTAAATTCGCCTACACAAGAGACATTCTGAAGAACGAAGATTCTTTCATCTACAACAAGTCGTAGCCTTCGCCGGAGTCACCGAAGGAAACTTCTTTGCCTTTGTCAGAGTCACTAAAGGCGTTGTTCATAGAGCAATTACCGGAGACACCAAGTGCGAGTTAGTCCATCGGAGACACTGGATAGAGCGTGCCCACCGGAGACATTGGGAGCGCACATACAAGGGAGTGGATTCTCTGTTACTTGTAAGTAAATTTTAGGTTTATTAATTTTTCTGTAATAGTTTAGGAAAACTATTACAGAAAAATTAAATAGGTTTGGGGAAACTATTTAGAGAGTGGACGTAGGCTGGAGGGCCGAACTATTATAAATTTATGTGTTGTGGTTTGTTTGTGTTATTCTATTTTGTGTTTATGCAAATTAACCCAAAATATTTAAGTGACTTCAACTAAGGTCAAAATTATTAAAGAATTAATTTAAACAACCTTAGGTAACACTATAGTGTATGACGGAGCCTCGTGGTCTATGATAAATTCACAAAAAAGCAATTTACTTAATTTAAAGAATTTCTGTTGCATACTGATTAAAAGAAAATCAAGTAAATTAAATTGGGGCTGAATAAATTATTTAAACGAATAATTTATTTAAAAGAAATTTTAAATATTTTATAAAGATCCTATTCACCTATAAAGATCCTATTCACCCCCCTCTTGGATCCATTTTGAGAATTTCAGTATTTTCTTCTACCACGTTTATCCTTTTCTCAAAATTGGTAGGTCTATTACAGAGGTCATGCGATTCACATAATGGTTTCCAGATCATGTTTATCCTTAAATCTAGTAGTCGGGGTCTCAGGCGGTGCTAGCGTTCTAGTGGAATAGTCGGGCGATCGTGCCACGATGGGTCGGGGGTATTAGGTCCTCAGGGTTCGAGTGGCCTTTTAGGAGTTGGGTGCTCCGATAGTCGATAGGGATCATTTACGGGATATTTGGGACCGAATTAAGGGATTCTTTCGGCTCCTTCATTGAGGGCCCGAGTGAGAAAGTCCTGGGCTTGACATATTTGGAACTCCCCGGGCCACGTCATCCAGGGCCAAGATCCTGACAGGCTATAGGGTCTGTTCTTAAAGCTCTCGGTATGGTTTTCCCCATCAATTGCCCCCATTCTCGGGCTCGAGTTTACGATGCCTGGGAATACGATTCACTTATATCCACGATTCGTCATCCCGACACAGACGGCGTGTCGCTCTAGTTATCGATATGACACCGACTAGGGATGAGGGCTAATGATAGCCTCGCATTCAATGAGTTTAGATAATCAAAAAGATGTGCTGGTGTTAATTACGAGTCATGTCAAGCGTCATGTCATTTCAAATCCCCGTGTTATCCGATGGCCATATTCAAATATTTGAACCCTTTTGAGATTCGTGGGCCATCTCGTTTCCCGGGTCTATTTCGCCGACCGTTGGATTCCCGACACGTGTAGGGTCAAGAACTTTTGGGGCCTCCTATAAATACCTCTTTCGGTATTTCTAAAATTTCTCTATTTTTGCTCTTTATTGTCTTCAATCTTCTGCCACCAATGGCTCCCGATGATCCCCAACGTTCTTGCCAGTCATCATTTTTGCCTCTGCTTACCTTTGCACTTCTGGGATCCTCATCCGACAGCCGTCTTTCTTCATGCCAACGATTTTCTCGGGTATTCCTATCCCTCTCTTGTTGTTTCTCATAGTTTTGTTTCATTTTCTCCGTTCCTTTTCTCTTTTACGATTTTTTTGGTGCATCCATATTCTTTATTTTCATGTGTTTTAGGGTCTGTTAGGTTCGGTTATCGCTTTCCAGTATTTCTTTTTCTTTTCCGGCATAATCTTGCCTGTGTAGTTTTTTTTACCATAGTTGTCAGAATGGTGTCTGAGGATTCTGTCGACCACATGGTAGACGGGGTCGATGACCTTTCTGAGGTCCGACGAAACCCCCCAGAGCAGGCCACTGAGCCAGCTCCAACTAAGGCCCTAGGGGCCGCTGGGGAGATTATCCCCGAGGAGGATTTCAAGGCTGCCCAATATGGTTCTGAATTGGGGGCGAAAGCCTTGGCTTGGTATCGCTCGACTTACCTTATCCCCGAGGGGGTAATGCTTACCACCCCGAGGAGGCCCGGGCCTGTGAGGCCCCTGCTGACAGTGTGGCGCTATACAAGCAGGCTCTAATGGCGGGCCTTAGGTTCCCAGTTCCCTGGTTCCTCAGGGAATTTCTATTCTACCTTGGTCTGGCACCCGGGAAGTTGATGCCTAATGTCTGGCGGATAGCCATATAATGCATGATCTTATAGGAGCTGACTTTTAAGGGGAAACACCGCCTTACCCTCAATAAATTTTTTTGTTGTTACCAACCCAAGGAGCAAGAACCGGGATGGTTCTTTGCCAGTCGGGATCCGACCCTCACCTTGGTGACAACACTCCCGAGTTCCAATAGCGGGTGGAGAACCTAGTACTTTTTGTTTTCGACGAGGCCTAGGAGTCCCTCCAGGGTGAGGATCCTGAGGTGAAGTCAAACTTGGTGTAGGCGTCTGTCATCAGCCCGATAGGTAAGTTGCCCATCCATCGTTGTTTTTTGCTCGTACATTTCTTAGTATTGATCCATTTTTTACCAGGTCTTTCCTTTTCTTTTCTCTCCCTCCTTTTTTCTATAGCTCTTGAGGCAGACGAGGTTTTTGACGAGGAAGAGGAATGCATCCGGGAGGTGATAAACTATCCCTCCCACATGTATCTAGACCTCGTCACTCTCAATCGGCTCTTTAAGTGTGGCTTTGCTTCTAACTTGGGTAGCTTAGATTTCCTTACTTCATCGCTTCCCCTTTTTTATCGATCTTTGACCTTGGATATGTTTTTGTGCAGTGATGAAGACTGACAGGAGTTATCTCACCAAAGCTAAAGAGATCAAGGATGCACCCCAAGGGACAAAGAAGGCTGCCCAACCATCGACCACCCTGGTAGGGGCGGTCACGACCTCAAAGAAGAGATAATGCCTTGTCGCCCCTGGGGGACCTTCCGAGCCCCTTGCTCCCGAGGCGGCGCTGGTGCCTCCTACTCCTGCCGCCATCCCAATCGTTAACCTAGATGAGGATGTCGAGGGTCCCTATTTTCCTCCTACAGCTAGGGTTCTAACTGCGACTTCTCAGCCAACTGCTCCCACAATCATCTCCATCACCCCTATCATGGAGACCCTGGCCCCTGTAGCTCCTCCGGCTTCTTCCTCAACTACCAAGGACCCTTCTACTGCTGCTGTAGCCTCTACATCTATCCCTAATCAGGAAGTGGAAAACTCCCCCCTTGGGCTAGATTCCTAGCTACTAAGGACTGGTCCCAGGGTTGTATATCTCCTAGACAGCGTCGCCCCCTCCGATATTGAATATCTGAAGAAGTGTCTCTCCCCTGTCAGCGTGCATCGAGATATGATGCACTATATGGCCAAGGTAATAAGTTCTGTTGCATCTTTTCTTGCTGTGTTATTTACCTATTTTTCTAGTTCTAACTTGGTTCATCACCCTCTCCCCCCCTTTTTAGACCGTGGCTCTAATGGCTACCTTTATTGAGAGGTACAAATACTACGAATAAATCAAGAATAATAACATCGACCGCCTCGCCAAGACTAGAAAAGATCACTTGGCTTTCAAGGAAGAGACCAAGTCCTTGGTTATTGGCCTTGAGAAGAGGCTCCAATGGTCGGAGGACAATCGCTCTAGCCTGGCTAAGAAGGTTGCCGAGTAGGAAGCTCGCATCAAGAATTTGGCCGCTTGCTTTCGCGATTCTGAAGCGAAGATCACCCGAGCGAGGGGCGAGCTCAGAGCTGAGATGAACCGGCACATCAAAGCCAAGAATGACCTCAAGACGACTATCAAGAGCATGAGGAAGAAGACCATGGAGGAGACCTTGGAACGGGTATACCTCAAGCTCGAGGCAGAGAAGGAGAGGGAGAGGCAAGAGATATGGGAGGAAATCCTTTGGGAGGCGAAGGCCAAGTACTTGGCCTTGGACGCTTTCGGTCTTGTCAGGGCTGATTGTTTCTGGGAAGGATGGGAGGAATTCAAGAGCGTCGTATCCGAGCAATTTCCTGACGTCGACTTTTCATCTATCAAGCCTAGGGGAACTGAGGCTGAGGAGCAAGAGGACGGCCAGGGCGATGCCATGGTCGACGAGGGGGCCACCGGGGGAGACCAGGAGGGAACGACCAAGGGGGTGGTCAAGGTGCCAACAACTACACTCGGGGAACCTGGCTTAGGAGATACTGTAATGAGGGATGTTAACCCCAAGAAATAGTTTTTAGTTTCTTTCCTTTTTTTTTGACATGTAATATATTCTACCTATGAATGAATTTTTTTTTGGCATTATTCTTAGTGCATCATCTCTATTCTTCAAGAATTTTTGAAGTGTTGATATATGTCATAACATTTTCGTGTTCCTTACACATACAACGGTTGGTAGGAGAGAAGAACTTATCCAAGTGTTAGTGCTTTTTGGGTCATCTCATTATTTCCCGAGTGGCGAGGAGACGGGGTTAGTTGTGTAGGGACACCTAGGGGCTAGCCTTTGAGTTGAGCAGGAATAGATGACCTATCCACACATTTTTTTAAGGTAAGGATTCCCGACGAAGCTTTTGTAAGCTTAAGCCTTATGGTTGTCAGCGCTGTCGGGGATTCTTAGGTGCCCGTTTAAGCCTTAGTCATACCTGAGAAGAAACCATAGGCGCATTTACTTGGTGGTAGAGGGTCGTAGTGTCGTTATAGTCGGCTTAACTCAAGCGGTCTCACGAGGTTCCTTCGTCGCCTTTCATGACCCCGGGGTCGCCTGACTTGAATTGGGGTTACCTTCGTGATTATGGGGTTAACCTTGTAACCCAGAGCGGGTCATCCTCATGACCTGGGGGTTAGTCTTATAATCCATGGCTAATCTTATAGCTTGAGACCGAAGGTCGTGCCATCCTCGTGGCTCGGGGTCATCCTCATGACCTGAAGGTTAGTTGTATAACCCATGGCTAGTCTTTTAGCCTGGGACCGAAAGTTATGCCATTTTCGTGGCTCGGGGTCATCCTCATGACCTGAAGGTTAGTTGTATAACCCAGGACTAGTCTTTTAGCCTAAGAACGAAGGTCGTGCCATCCTCATGGCTCGGGGTCATCATTATGAGCTAAAGGTCAATCATATAACCTAGGGCTAGTCTTTTAGCCTAGGACCAAAAGTCATGCCATCCTCATAGCTTAGGGTCATCCTCGTGACCCGAGGGTTACAATTGCTATTGACCCTACATAATTCAGAATACGTTAATAGTCAGGGTTACAATTTAGGTTTCATTGATAATATTTCTTCAGATGTTCTACATTCCATAGTCGTGGTAAGGGCTCCCCTGGCATAGTCTCGAGGTCGTAAGTCCTAGGCCTATTACATTGCATCACCCAATATGACCTTTACCAATTTAGCCTTAACTTTCCCTCCGCCGGGTCTTGCATCGCTAGTGTTACTTTTCTGAGGACCAAATCCCCAGCAGCAAATATCCTTGCTTTAACTCGGGAGTTGTAGTACTTTTCCATTTTTTGCTTGTAAACTGCTACTCACAGGGCAACTTCGTTTCTCTTTTCCTCCAGTAAATCGAGGTTGTTTCTGAGGCCATCCTTGCTCTTTTTTGGGTCAAAGCTTGCCGTCCTGTGTGTAGTCATTCCAATTTCCACTGGCATTACCGCCTCGGTCCCGAATACCAGTGAGAAAGGTGTCTCTCCCATAGAAGTTCTTACAGTAGTGCGGTAGGCCCATAGGACACTCGGGAGTTCCTCGGGCCTAAGGCCTTTTGAACTTTTGAGCCTTTTCTTTATTATATTCAATAGAGTTTTGTTGGTAACTTCTACCTGGCTATTGGCTTGGGGGTGAGTTGGCGAGGAGAAATGGTTTTTAATGTCAAACTTAGCACAGAGTTCCCGGTATAGGGCATTGTCGAACTGTTTTCCATTATCGGTAATGATGACTCGGGGAATACCAAATTGGCAGATGAAAGACTTCCAGGTGAAGTCTAGAACATTTCTCTCGGTGATTTTTGCCAAAGCTTCAGCCTCCACCCACTCGGTGAAGTAGTCGATAGCTACCACCAAGAATCTCATTTGTCCCTTTCCCCTGGGGAGTAGCCCAACTATGTCGATTCCCCACTATGCGAAGGGCCACGACCCTGCTATCGGGGTTAATGCTTCCACCGGCCTCTTTGGGATATTGGCGAATCACTGGCATTTGTCAATGGTGAGGTGGGCGGCATCTTTTCGTATTGAGGGCCAATAGTACCCGGCTTTGATTGCCTTATGAACCATAGATCTACCCCTCGAGTGATTCTCACATATCCCTTCATGAATTTCTCGGAGCGCATAGTCGACCTCTTCTTAAAACAAGCACCTAAGCAGAGGGAGGGTAAAAGCTTCTTTTGTAAAGGACATCGCCAAGCAACAGATACTGACTAGCTCGTGTCTTTATTTTTCTGGCTTCCTCCTTATCTTCTGGTAGCTGGCCGTCCTTTAAATATCTTATGATTTGAGTAGCCCATCTAGGCTTAGGGCTGGTCATGTTGATTTCCTTGTCCTATTTCGCCTTAATACTTGATTAGGGAAGGTGTTCCACCATAACTCCTGGGGCCAAGTTTTTAGAAGCGGATGATGCAAGTTTGGTAATCTATCGGCATCTTCGTTGTCCCCCCGGGGGACTCATTGTATGATGAAATGTCTAAATTGGGACTTCTCTTTTTCTACTATGGCGAGGTATTGCTTCATTCGGTCATCCTTCACGCCATAATCTCCTTGTACTTACCTGACCACCAACTGGGAGTTGCTCCTGGCTTTTATCTTTTTTCCCCAAGCTTGGGAGCCAGGCATAGCCCTGTTATCATTGACTCGTACTCTGCCTTGCTCTTGGTCGCCTTAAACCCGAACCTTATGGCATATTCAAGCTTAGCCTTTTCTAGTGTAATCAGGACTCCTCCTCCTCCAGTAACGATGCTGGTAGAGGATCCGTCTACATGCACGACCCATTCTTCCTGATTGGCTTCTTCTCGCTACATGTCTCATGTCCAAGGCTCGGTGTCCGTGTCGTAGGTGTATTCAACAATGAAGTCGACAACAACTTGGCCCTTAATTGCTCCTCGAGGGCAGTACTTGATGTCAAATTTTCTTAATTCTATCGACCACTTCACTGGCCTCCCTGAAGTTTTGGGTTTATGTAGTATCGTCCTGAGCGGTTGATCCATTAGGACCCCAATGGCATGGGCCTGGAAATATGGTCTAAGCCGTTCAGCAATGACGACCAAAGCTAAGGCCTTTTTTTTTTTTGCCTTCGAGTACTTTTCTTCCACTCCCCTGAAGGCTCTGCTAGTGTAGTATAAGGGTGCTTGCACCCCGGCCTCTTCCTTTACCAACATCGAGCTTGACGCTGTTTCTGATATCGATAGGTATACGTAGAGTACTTCCCTTTGCTTCGGCTGATTGATCATCGTCAAGTGGTTAAGGTGATTTTTAAGCTCGTTGAAGGCCTTATCACCCTCCTCATCCCAGTGGAAGGCCTTCCTCAATAGGCAGAAAAATGGTGAGCATATATCAATAACGCGAGAGATGAATCGGCTGAGAGCTGTGATTCTGTTGGCCAAGCATTGTACTTCTTTCTTGTTTCTAGGCGCTTGCATATTGAGGATTGCCTTCACTTTCTAGGGATTAACCTTTATCCCTCTTTAGGACACCATGAATCCAAGGAATTTCCTGGCTGACACCCCAAAAGCGCACTTGATGGGATTAAACTTCATTTTATGCTTCTCAAAGTTTGGAAAATCTCATTTAAGTCTAAGAGGTGCTGCTCGATTTGAAGACTTTTCACCAGCATGTTGTCCACATACACCTCGACGTTCCTTCCGATTTGGCCCTTGAACATTTCGTTGACTAGCCTCTAACAGGTTGCCCCGATGTTCTTCAATCCGAATTGCAAGGCTCGGTAACAGTAGAGCCCCTGATCAGTGATGAAAGCGGTCTTCTCTTGATCGGGCTCGTACATCTTAATCTGGTTATACCCCGAGAAGGCGTCCATGAAGCTGAGGGTCTAGTGGCCGGCTATTAAGTCTACCAGGGTGTCGATCCTCGGAAGCAGGAAGCTGTCCTTTGGGCATGCTTTGTTTAGGTCGATAAAGTCGACTCACATTCTCCATTTCCCATTCGGCTTTCGTACCATCACCACATTGGCTAGCCAGTTAGGATAGTAAACTTTCCTCAAGAAACCAGCCGCCAGTATCTTCTCTACCTCTTCTGTGATTGCTCAATTGCGTTCCAGAGCAAAATTTCTTTTCTTTTGCTTGATGAGCCTTGAGGCTGAGTTCACATTGAGCTTATGTACGGCCACTCGGGGATCTATCCCTGGCATGTCCTCATGTGTCCAAGAAAATACATCCCGGTTCTTGATAAGGAAATCCCTCAACCGAGCCTTGAATCCTTTCGGTAGGTTTGACCCCCCCAAGTTATTCCATCTACTGCGTCGGTGTTGAGGATGATGTCTTCCAGCTCTCCCCCAGGTTCTGCTATTACTCGGGTCCTCTCATCTCGAACTTTCAGGCTTTCGATTAGCATGTTCTCTTTAGAGATTGGTTCCCCTTTGAGTGAAACCATATAACATTCCATGGCTGCCACTTGATCCCCTCTAACTTCTCTGATTTCCTTCTCCATTGGAAAACGCATCAACAGATAATACTTCGACGTGACTGCTTTGAGTCGGTTCAATGTAGGCCTTTCGAGTATTGCGTTGTAGGCCGAGGGGCAATCGACCACCAGAAAATCTATCACTTGAGTCGTCTGACATTCTCCCATGCTAGCTGTGATGGGCAAGTTGATCGTTTCTAATGGAAGTAACCGGTCGCCAATGAATCCTATCAATGACGTCTGGACGGGCTTAAGTTTATCTCGCCTGATTCCCATTTGATCAAAAGCGGAGAGGTAAAGGATATCTGTTGAACTACCATTGTCGATGAGGATGCGATGCGTGAGATAATTTGAAATGACCAAGATCACCACCAAAGGATCGTCGTGTGGTTGACTCACCCCTGAACATCCTTTGCTAAGAAGGTGATGGGTGGGCACCATGATTTGAGTTGCTTCGTTGGCCTTTCTGTCATCATTTTTGGAACTCATTGATAATCTATTCAAATCCGAACATCCCCAGCAGAACATGATTACCAAATAATCCATAACTGGATCAAGGTCTTCGATGTGATTTTAGAAAGCAATTTAACAATTTTAAAAAACCATTATTAGCTTCACCCCAACCTCTGATCTAAATAAAATATTGTTTCATGGCCACCCATATGACTCACTCATTGGGGTTTGAGTGCCGACTAAATTAATATTAAGGGAATTTTTTAATATCGTCAGTTCCCATATATAGTTTATATAGCGTGGAATCAGCCCCCCAAAGAAAGAGATTATTGAAAGTTTGATTAATTTATTATTAGACAAGTTTAGAAGCCATGTTAATATAAGCATTTCTCTTACCTGCATTCCACACAAACTCTTGTAAGGCTCAAGAAATTGGTCTGTGTAATTTTTCTCCATATTTATGTGGGAGATGATGTGTCCACTGACCCACTTGTGGATGTGGAAACTAGAACCTTCAAAACTACAATGATTTATCGTCCTTAGACGTCAGTAATTTGTCAGATTCAATGGTGTCACTATCATATGACATATTAGTGGGTTTGGGTTTTGTTTATTATAAGAGACCGTAATTTTTTTAGTTTTGGAAATATTATGGGTGAAACGCAGGGCTGATTGGATGCAAGATTTTATCCGGTCGAAATCATCTGCGACACCCTCCCTGATGGGACACTCAGGAAGGGGAATCAAAAACCTCCAAAAAGTGAAGACTTCTTAAGGGCCATCTTGAGGCCTGAGCCAGCCCATTTCATTCATATACGACGGTCGTAGTTTCAAGTTCGGTTTGTTTAAGGTGTAGTTATTAAACCTGGACAGGTCATTGACCCGACAAAGAAACTGGGTCACTGGTTCAACCAATAGATTATTAGTCAAACCACATAATCAATTAAAAATTAAATATATAATATAATGAGTTAAAAAAATTATATTACAATTTTGTATCACATATTCTTGAAAAT